>QVOA01011696.1:0-21299 GCA_014825685.1 Pseudomyrmex cubaensis | reverse complement strand
ATATATATATATATATTTATATATTATATATACACACAATGAGATTTCCTTTATGGCACAAAGACGTTAAAGTATTGTTATCTCGTGTGCCAAACAGTCGGTGTCAGCATACGGAAGGAAGATATATTTTTGCAACGCACGCCGCAATCGCTGATTAATCGGGTCAAACATCAACTACATCGTTATTATTGTAGTTGAAGTTTGAATCGCGTAAAAATGATGTGCGACGAAGTTTAAAGCTGGGACGATTCTCTTCAACCATTTTCTGGGTTTCCGTTACCTGCAACGCCAACAATACAATGCGGCAAATTTATATTATATTTGTTACATGTTCTTTGCTTGTACGATACTATATAAGTTTAAAAATTTATAAATTATGTTACAAATAATTTTTTGTGATCACTTCAGTGATTCATATTAATAAAATAATCACATATAATTATCTATATTCGTTATTAATTGTTCACTAAATAATATGTATAATTCTATATCTCACTACTCGTTAATATAAGATTGGGTTTTGTCTAACTCGGATCAATAACATGGCAGTAACATGGCACTACGAACGGGTATTCAAAATTAAAAACAAAAAACACAGGATTGCGTATTTAAAGAAACAAATAAAATATATTACAAAATACCTTGGGCTCTGTTCGGTCGACTGAACGTTGAAGCAGCGATCGCCATGCTGAGGGTGTATGCTCTAAAATAAATAGGCGAGGTTTGCAAATAAAAGGGTTCACATGCGTGTTTGTTTTAGCGCTTTACAAAGAAGCGTAAGGATGCGCGTTCAGATGATGCGTGAATAGAACAATATACGATTAAATCGTTAAAAACTTAACCATGCGATACAGAAAAAATCGGCAGTCGATTCATCGGACGTTACTTACCATTTTCCTTTCTGTCCGCTTTGCTCTTATTCAAGCTCGCAGCCAATTCTCTCACCGATCTCTTTTCCACGCTCGTATTACTCAACGAGCTCGCGGTGCTGCTCGCCGATAACGTCGGCGGTAGGGAAGCCGGTCCGCTGACGCCGCTGTCGGTTGACTCGTCGAGAGCATCTCCAGAATCGGGTGTATTGCCAGCCGAAGTGTTCGGACTAGAGCCGTCGCTCAATAAACTAAATTCCCCTATAATTAAATGAAACCGGCGATTTAATATTTATTTAAGATAAAAACTGTTGTTACTTTGTTTTTATTTTGTATATTTAAATATGCAAAATGTTGTACCAGATTTTCGATCGGTAGCCATGCTCCATGGTCGCGGTTTAGGTGCTGTCGCTGGCGGAATGGGCTTATTCTTCAAAAGTGCACCATTGCTCTTTCCGTCGCTTGTGGAACCGCCACTCTTTATCAGCGGCTTCAATATAGGAGATTTGGCTGAATCGGATGTATTTTTTGTACCACCGCTGCCGCCACCATTTATAGGACTTCTTAAATCGTGATTGGTCGAGCGTAATTTGACAGATGTCGATGATTTTTCTGCATCGGGTGTTGATTTCTTTACAGTGTTTTTACGACTTTCCTGGTCTTTCGATACTGCATCCTTTTCTGACGTGCTCGCTCCGAAGTCGTCGATGTCGCGTGAGCCGTGCGGACTCATGCTAGATACATTTGTCAACGTGCTGCGCTTAGAATCGTCGCTCGCGTCAGTCGTAACAGAGTTGTTGCAAATCTCTTTGGCAAAGACCTCGCCTTTGGATCTCTCGTGAGTCTGAGCACTATCTGTTGTATTTCTTCGAGCAAGCGGTGACGCGGTTAGCGGAGAATCGCCTTGAGATCTTCTACCGACAAGAGGAGAGAATTTCTCCAAATTGTCGCTAGACCGAGAACGCGGAGCGGGTTCTAAGAGCGTCTTTAACATCGGCGAGTTGCAGCTGTGCTTCTTTTCCATATCCGGTGGAATACTCTTGTGACTCGTCAGTGATAGATTAGGACTGCCATCCGTTGGAAAAGTATGCAAAGAGCTATAAATTACAAAACAAATATTAACTAGTTCTGGTCTACAAATTTAAGAATTATACTTTGCAAAAAAATACCTGTCATCGCTCGTAGGCGATATCAAAGGCGTGGTCGGTGTAGTAGGTCGGAAAAACACGTCGAGACCCTCGCCAAGAGCAAGACCGTCGATCGGTTGATCTGGTCTTAACATTGGTCTCGTAGGTGCCCTCGTCTTTGTTCTACGCGGTCTGGACTTGACCAAATGTTGCAACTGCTGACCTACGGTATTCGGCAATTCCGAGACGGAATCCAACGACTCCGTCAATGAATGCTCGGTTTCTGAGATAGCTGTAAAAACAATTACGTTTTACGATTTGATAGAATTACAACGGCGTGACCAATACAATACCTTCTGTTTGATTCTTCGGTAACGACGGCAAGAGATCCGGAATATCATCGGCAGACAGTCCCTCTACTGAATCCACTACAGATTTAGGTCTCAATTTCCTTCCATGTAGACTTTTACGTTTATTCGACAAATGTGGTGTTGCCTAAATATTAAAAAAATATTGCATATCATTTGTACAATGCAATAAATTATATTATGAAAAAGTTGTCTATTACACATTACTATATATTTTTTTTTAACTACCTACCAGATTAAGATAATCCAATTTCTAAGTAAGCATGTAATGAAAGTAATTTATGATTCCGTTTCTTATCAAGAACACATGCATATACGTATCATTTAATATTTCTTCTTACCATTGGTGACTGATCAATGCATTGACCAATCGAATTTGCCAATGAACATGTTTCCGGCGGACAATCTTCTTCAGATACAAGACTAGCTCTGCCGGGGGGTAAAGTCATAGATACACCGCTCGCGCTAGTTACGCCTATTACGCTTCCACTACTTATCGAACCAGCACTAGGTCGTAAAACGTCTGGTGTACTGCTTCTCGTTCGACTATCACAATCACCGATCTAAAATAATTTTATCAATTTTATCAATTTTCTTTCATATTAGATAAAAGCTGTATCTTTTTCTTTTTATTAAACTCACCAGAGTTTTATAACTTCTTGACAATGATTCGATTACTTCATCCGTAATTCTATCAGATATATGCGCTGCTACTGCCAAATTGAGTTCACTAATTTAAAAAGAAAAAGAATTAAATAAATAAAATCCTTAAAAAGTTAAGTAACATCGAAAAAATGCTATAATTACTTGACTCTGTTAACAATATCCGCGCCAGCTTGTTCAGTAATGGTGGTGTGTATAAATTCATTATTAATTTGATTCTTTTCTTTGCATGTGTTACGAAGATCATCTTCCACTGCGATTGGTTCGCTCTCGTCGCCTCTGATCACTGTTTGCGACAGTATCGTAGGGCATTGCTCATTCGCACACTTTAACATTGCATCCAAAGAATCCTGCATCAATCGTTATAAATTTGTAAATAATTAAAACTAGCGACACATCACGTGCAGTTTTTGCCCGTTGGATTGCTTGCGTGCTTCTGTCTTGTCTTGCTGGGATTGTCTGCTGGCTACATTGCTGCTGTATTGAATTTTTTTAGCTCTCTGCGAGAACCAATCAGAATTCAATCTCATGTCACGTGATCACATTCGTTCGAGCGAATAGTTTCCTCCAGAGTCTAGAGGGGAAAAAAGAGACTCGTCGACTTATCACGTGATCTTAGTAGACCAATTAAAGTCGACGAGTGTCTTTTTAAAATCTCTGTCAGAGATTTAGTACTTCCAGTACTTCTGTAAGTGCGGTAGCGAGCAGACAAATCCAGATAGCAACCCAAGTAAAAAACTGCGCCATTGGCTCAAGTATCAATATATCAATATATAAAATATAAATATGCCATATTGAGTAATGTAGATGTAAGCACAACCACGTGAATATTAATAAATACTATACCTGAAGATACACTGTCACAACTTTGTGAATTTCATTTGCCATATCATGTAATTTTAGCTCAATTGGATTATTCTCATCTCGTCTTTGAAGTACCTCGTGTAATCTTGGAAGCAGCTAGAAAACATAATTGACTTCAGCTACTGTGCCGAAATATTTCAAATTTCTTAACGTAAGACGAAATAATAATCTGAACAAATCAGTAAAATTGTAATCTTTGAATTATGTCGCAGTACCTGTTTAGAATTATCCGCATCTTGTATAAGCCCAGTGGCGTAATTAATGTCATTATTGGCGTCGCAACTTTCCGCTGCAAGCGCCTTAATGGTATCTTGCGTTTGAACGACAAGCCTGTCCACCATTTGTTGCGTAGAGCTCAACAGAAATCCTTGCTGCAACCTAAACGCTTGCCCGTGACTGTATTTGCATGGCGTGACGTTTCTCTGTAGCAGATCTTGTATCTTTTTGGCCAACTGTTCCGTTTTCTCTGCGGAAGTTTTCATACAAGGCTGGAGATCATAGATTGGAAACGGCATGTGTCGTACACTACAATTCCTATAAAGATAACTTTGTTATAAATATTGTTCTCTCTTTCTATTGTTTTCTCAAATTTAATTATACACGTATAATTGTATCTCTTAATCTATATCTATTATATTTGTTATTCCAATGTATTCATACTTTTCTAGAGCATGAACGATGTCCGCGTAACCTTGCAACGTGATGTTATTTTTATCATATATAATGGTCCTTAAATGATTATTGATTTGCAATGCTTTGGCCAACAGTCTCGCGCCAGGGTCACCTATTTGATTGCCACTAATATCCAGAGTTTGAAGACATGTATTGCTACCGAGAGCGTTGATCAAGTTGTAAAGATCACCCTTTAATCTGGAGTCAGGCAGGTGTAACGCTTGGAGTACACAATCGTCCTCCTGAAGCATTTGTACCAGAGCGTCCATTACGACAGCTATGTGCTTGCTCTTCATACTGATGGTGTTGCGTCCCATATATAATTGCTTTATCGATTTGTTTTTGCCCACAGCTGTTATGACTTGCGCCAAATCGACGTCCATGTCTGCGGAAACATGAGTTCATGTAGAATATATGAAAGATAATAAATAAATCTATATTTCCTTTTTTATGCATGAAACAAATTTCAGATTTATAGAAAGCACTATCAAAATAAAAAAAAAATTCCAAAAGTAACTTTCTTCTAATTTCTAGTAAAAAAAAACTGTTTCATGACATACTTATCGGAAGTTTGTATAATTCAAGTTACGCACTGCTGTCCGATATATCCAGCGATGCTATACATCGAACTCCGTGAATGCATGACTCCAAAACGTGGGCGCCCATAGAACCCAAATTATTTCCACTCATATCAAGTTCTAGGCCAACGGTACTTTCGTTACACGCCAGACCGAGCAGTAGGTGTTTTAATGCCTCCAACGGTAATTTACATGAAGATATATTTAAGTACTTGAGTGAGAGAGTTGCCGTGAAGAATTGCTTAAAACTTGGAGGTATCTCTTTGGTTTTTTTGCTCGAAAACGAATTCCGGGCAACATTCAGATGGACTAGATTAGTCGCACAACCTCGTAATAATGCACCGAACAACTGAAAAACGGAAATCCAAAAAGAGGATACTTAATAATATTTAATTACTCAAAAATCCTGATTATAATAAATATATAAAGATATGTATGTTTGGAAGAAAATATATAATTAATTACTTACACATTCTAAAGTAGTGTCCGTACCACTAAGATCTAGATGAGTTAAACTATTAGGTTGTGCTAAGAAATTACACAAATTCTGCAACAACGTACGTATACAAATTAGATCGTCTCGCTAGATTTTAATTAGGTAATAATATAGTGGTTTTTCCGCAAACTTACATTGACGTCGTCTTTCAAGGTGTTCTCCGAAAGATTCAGATATCGTAAACTAGTCGGCATAGTCCTGTTCAAACTTAATGCATGCGCTATCTGTCCTACACCTTTCCCGGTCAATCCACAGTGAGCCAAATTCAGTTTCTGTAGACCCTTAGGCAACTTTCCGATGGGACCGCTCAGATGCGCGGCACCTTAAAATCACAAATTGAGAATAGTATATTACCAAAATCAATAAATATGATTATAAAAATTATTATAATTATAAAAATTGCAGATGTTACATTATTTTGTAAATCAACGTAATGTTTCGGCAAAACAATTATCTGATAATTAACATGAGAGAGAACGAAAGAATAAATATTGAGAAAACGTAAAACAAGTAGTGTATATAAAAAAAAAACTAGTTGTAAAAAGCGTGTTAAATATTAGTATTTACTAGGGATAATAAAAATACGTGATTATTGCACACCTTGCATTAGCTTGGCTATTATCCCACACAAACTAAAGGCTCCTACAAAAAATGTAAAAAGAAAATTTGTTCAAGATACAAATTAATGATTGATAACGGGAAAAATTGGGAGGAAATAGATACTTTCTAATGAGTGTGGATTTAATGAACGTGTAAATGAAGATTACAAAACGGTGCATACTATAAATTACTAAACATCGATATACCTTTGTCTTCGATCGTGTTGTGTGATAGATCTATCGTTTGCAGCATCGTGTTGGCGTTAGAAATTAATGCTAACGACAGCTTGTGAGCGAAATCCCTTTAAAACCGAATATTCATATATTATGAACATGCATTACTTTTTTGTGAGAAAAATAAAACTAACTCATCACCCGTGTCATTACCATTTAATCCCAAGATTGTCTAAATAAAGCTCCTGGATGGACAAGGATCTCCTCGTAACATGCAACAATCTTTCTAGAGGTTCATGGCTTAACTTGAGATGGGATGCTCTTAATTTAGTGAACCACGTATTGTATTCCAAGGCCGAGATAATTGGTACCAGATCCTTCTGATCTAAATGATCGAAATCTCTCAAGTTCAGCTCTCTCGTGTCGTGCGAAAGGTATATCGTGTCAACGTCCTGAAATTTGTATCTTTCTGAATAAGATTTTTACATCAGATAAGTCTGCATTAGTAGGATTAATTAAAGGGATGATGTCTCACCCATGCCACTTCTTCTCTGTACGGAACACCATGCAGATCACACATGCACGCATATTGAGTAGAAAAACCACCGCACGGCCCTGTGTGCCGTGTGGCTTCTGTGCTTCTTGCTAACTCACTTCCTCGTATACTTTGTAGTCTGCTAGCTGGTATTACTTCTATTTTTCGTATGATGTAACTGACAAAATTAAGAATCATATAAAACATCAAATCAATAAATGTTTTGTGATCACACAAAAAAAAACATATAACACATACTTTAGTGATACTGTAGGAAAGATATTCCGAATAGCCGTATGTAAGGCCTCTATCATGGCATCCACCTCCGTGGTGTCTCCGCCTACACTGGTGGTGGTAAAGTTGTAAAATCTTTCTCCAACAGTCAAGCATAGTTGATTTGCTCTTCTTGACTCTATGGCCGTTATTTCTAGGTAATGAAAATGGCAGTCGATCTGTGAAAAAGTAATACATTGAATCATTGCATTACAGCGAGTGAGAGTAAGCAAAAGGAAATAAAAATAATGTTAGACTTACTCTTGTGGGTACTTTGGCCGATAGGAGAAAAAGGCGACATGGTGAAAATACCTTATGTGAAAAAAATCCAGTTAATGACACAAAATACAAATTATCATATGAAAAAAAGAGACTAAGGGAAAAGAATTACTTACGAGAACACGATTTTCCTGCTTGTCTTGCTTGGTTTCCAATTTCACCACGTTTTTTAATAGTATTTTCACATGTTTGCCAAGTAGCGCTTTCACCGATTCTGCAAGCAATGAATAATTCACACAGCCGTAATCCTTTACGCGCCTCATGTATTGTCAAAGAAAAAACTAGCGCAAAACATTGCATTTTCACATATTTGTCAGAAAATACACAAAATGATACGATAATTAATTATGAAATTCGTGATTCGTGATAAAAGAAGAATAAGACGATCGTGATCGGCGGTCATCGGAGTAACTCGAGTCGAGGACGGATGACAGTTCGTCCGATCAACGCGAATGAACATAAACACTTGGACTGAAGAGACGAACCGTTTAAATCCTTCGTAAGTTGCGATCTGGTTGACATTTTGCTAGCTGAATTCTTCCATTGAAGTTCGCCGTTCCATTTAAAACGTCGTCCGTCTCTTTCGATCGGCTGATCGGTGCTTTTCGTTGTTCGCGTCAATTAAACGAATGCTGATGAGACAAAGGGCGATGTCACGAGAAGACGAGTAGGCAGTACAGTGGCGGCCATGTTGGCACCTGTCCGCGATTGGTTTGTGCGCGGCGACGGTCAACGATGCGATCAGCGATAGCAAGTGGCGATAAAGTCCCGTTTACAAAAGTTGCAGGATTCAAAGGTCATAATAAAGATATTGCAAGTAGAAATATTGTAAGCAGTTTAGAAAATATTTGTTTTTCTGTGATCGACTGATTAAGAGTAAAATTATAGATAAAAACACTTGGAAATTTTGGTATTTTTATACAAATACACAGTTATTACGCACAGCACATAAAAGTGTATGTATTCCAATAAATATCGAGTTAAATTGAACATTTTTAATTTAAATTTAACAGCTTTAAGTTGCGTCTATATTATCTTGCTATACTAAACCAATATTAAATAATATATGTTTTTTATAATCAGTCATTAATATATTATTCTACCTGATTATCTTCAAATCCGCTTATTAATATTTGATAATTATGACAAGGAAATTTTAGAATTGGAGTGATATTTTTAAAAGTATAAAGAAATAAAATTGATGAATATCACTTGTCACGCTTATCTGCTTGATTATTTGTGCTAGTTTAGTTTCTGTATTGTTTGAATAGAACAGGGTTATGTAAGCCATTTTAGAATGAAGGAGTTGAACCAAGCAATTATAACTTGTATAAATTATCATTCTATTTATTTATAGTTGAATCTGTTTTAAATTTTATTTAATATGTTTACAGTAATTAATTTTCTTCAGTTTGCTGTCTGAAATTCTTTTATTAGTCAACATGACTATTTTAAAGACTTTGATTCCTGCAGGACAAGTATATCTCCGTAGATTGTACTCTTCAGGGTCAAAACTTGTTGAGACTGTACAAGATAATGATACAGGTACACACATACACATACTTAATAATACACATTTGTTTATCAAGACTTTTTGTGTAACACTTTTGTAAATATATTTGACAATTTTCAGGAATCAGCATTATATCAATGGCAAGATCACCTGTTAACAGTATGAATACCAATTTTTTAAATTCACTGAGAACATCGTTATTGGAAGCTCAAAAAAATCATAGCAAAGGTGTTATACTGACATCATCTTTACCAACCATATTCTCAGCAGGATTAGATATCATGGAAGTACAAACAACAGATAAACAAAAACTTATAGACTTCTGGCATACCTTACAGGACACTTGGTTGACTCTATACAGCCTTAGCATTCCTGTTGCTACTGCTATAAATGTACAGAATTTTTCCTAAGAATATTAATGCATTGGTTATAGAACTTTACATATATATCGTATTTATGTAACAAGTGAAAACATTCTTTTTGCATATAGGGTTCCAGCCCTGCTGGAGGCTGCTTAATGGCGATTTCCACAGAATATAGAGTTTTTGTCGAAGGAAAGCACACTATAGGATTAAACGAAACGCAACTGGGTATGTCTGCTCCAAAATGGTTCAAAGATCCGTACGTTTCATTGTTAGGTTATCGACAAGCTGAACTGGCACTTTTAAGGTAAGTGAGATTAATAAATATGCACAAATAAGTATTAATGACGTTATTGTTACAGAGGATCGTTGTTTAAACCTGAAAAAGCTTTGCAACTTGGTCTAGTTGATGAACTTGCTAAAGATAAGGCTGATGCAATTGAAAAATGCAAAAAATATATATTGTCTTATGATAATATACCAGGTTAACAATATTTTGATATTATGTTTCAAAAGTGTGTTGATAATGTTTTTTTTATACTGATCACGTATTAACAATACAGGTGTGGGGAGAGCTGCAACTAAGTTAGAAATACGAAGCGATTTAATCAAGTACATGAAAGAAAACAAAGAAGAAGATTTGAATACCTTTGTAAATTATATAACGTTACCAAAGGTACAAGCTAGTATTAAACTATATATTGAATATTTGAAGCAAAAACGGCAATGATATTTTAATATAAATAAACGGCAGAGATATTTTAACATAAATAGATGATAAAACTTTTATATAAATCTTTTTTGGATTTGTGAAAATAACATTTTTGTAAGCAGATTGTTATATATTTGTGTGTGTATATATGTATATTATATGTAATATATACACATACATATATATATGTATATATATGTAAAAAAGTATATTTTATCAGAATATATGTCTTGACATAGTAAGGAATATGTGTAACACATTCATTTTCTGAATTTTTATTCATCGTAAGGAATAAACTATAATGTAGTTATTAAATTTCTATCGTAACATCGTTATCCAAATCAATGTTCGTCAGATCTAAGTGTTGCGGTATGCCTATTGAATTAAACTCTTGCCGTTGAAATTCAAAGAAATGTGATATTTCTAGTATCTGCTGACGATGTCTTTTATTTTCATCCCTATATTTCATTAAAACAGTTTGTATAGTCTCTCGTAAAAGATTCCATTGCACAAAGCGTTTTAGAATAGCTAAATTAAATTATATCAAAATATAATAATCAAACTTACACGACTAACTGATTGGTATAGTCTTTGAACCAGTTACTAAGCCGATTTATCATGCGCTTTTCCCGATCATTTACAACCTGTATAATTATCAATTCTTTTATTCTTCCAATTATATATTTACACAATTTGCGCTAAAGTTATAAATACTTACTTGTAGACGTTTAGTGTGTGAAGCGACAAGAATGGCAGTCGTAGTATCTTTATCGCTATACAAATCTTTCAGATTATCTGATATCTTTACTTCATCTTCAATACTATTTGAATGATGTAAAATCAATTCATTTATAACATGATTATATTCAATTTCTGCGTTTTTTAATAGAGAAAAATGTTCTCGAGCAGTCTCCAGAAACGAATTGATCATGTCCGTCATGTTAATACAAAAAACTTTATTTATGTCCTTTCCTTCCCCAAAACAAATAATCACTTTTTAGTTTAATTGTATCTCATTAATCTTACCTATGATATTTTTTGTAAATTAATATACTCGTCTGTTATACTTCTATCTGATCATGTAATGTAATTTCTTTAGCCATTAATTGCGTCTGTGCTCTAGATATTAAATTGTTAAATTCAACAAATATTATTTTTGCTTTCGCAGTGATGTCAGTAGTATCGATTGTTGCCTCTTGGTCTCCTATCAAAGTTTCTATTACATTTTTCATGTTTACAAATATTTCAGTCTTTTTTTCAAATACTTCGTCTACAATCCTTGTTCAAAGTAAAACAATTGTTATATATGTGTTGTTCCTTTATGATTCTGATATTTCAATTTTTACCTTCTCGATTCGTCTTGTGTATTTTCTTTGCCTTTATCGACCGCAGCTTCAAATAATTTTATTTCTTCAGTTCTCTTTTTATGTTCTTCCAAACCAAACTCATATAATTTATAACATATTGTGGTAAAAGAATTTTTGTACTTCTCAAACTCATTCTGTATATTTTCATTTATTGTGGATAACTCTCTACCAACTAATGAATGGAATATTGAATTGATATACAATTGATAATAATAGAAAAAAGATCTGAGAATCGATAATAAATATTGCAGAGATATTTTTGCTCAGTATAAAGGTCTGTTTTTTCTTAACTTTTTATGTTATTGTGTTCAAAAAATAAAATTAGATAAAATACCTTTGTCAATTAAAAACATTTGTTGAAAAAGTTGATCTTCATCAAGATACTCCACATATGCTGCAGACAGCATTAAAACTTTATGTTCAAGTTGCTGCTGTAATGCTGCTTCTTCTTGTGTCTTTGTCTCGGCTTCTTCAAGATTACTAATCACACGACTAGAAAAATTAAATATTGTTTAAACAGACGATATTTTTTTAAGATTATTTTTTTTTTATTGCTATGTTAAGACAGTAACTAATGCTTATCAATAGCAGACTGGCGTGTACTTTCAGATATCATTTTGTATTGATAATAAAGTAATTGTGGCAAAAATGCAACCAGATAATCCAAATATCCGTCCATTTCAACGCAAGGATTTTCCCATGTATTTAAACTCTTGAGCAGTTTAAAATTGCGCAAATATTTTATCTGCAGTAACGACCTTGTATGAATAATAAAGAAATTTCGAAAGAGCTATAGTTGTACATATATTTACATACATGATCCCAGTCTTCAATCTTGTTTTTACCGATATTTAAAATGGTCAATTTCTTCAAATTGTCTATGTTTTCTACAACAGAGATCTCATTGCTATATAAGAGAAGAATTTCCAGTTGGCTTAAATTATTCAAATTCTCCATAACTTTAATTCGATTAAATGAGAGATTCAGTTCCTTCAAGTTGATAAGTTCATCCAAATTCTCGATTTTTTCAATAACGTTGTAAGACAGCGACAATTTGACCAGAGCTTTTAATAGCCAGAGATAATCAATATTCAAAATATCTGCAAAGTGTACGTACAATATATACAGAAGTCAGATAGACATTGAAATTTGCATTTTCGTGAACATTCTTTTTGCTAAGGATTTCTATATACAATAATCATATGAACAAAAAACAAACAATTAAACTTACTAAGGAATTCAATGCGAATTTCCTTCAATTTGTCCAATTCAATTCCGTCTTGAAGAAACAATCTACCTGCTTCTTTTTTCGGTCCCTGATCGATTGCCAAAGAAACAAGTAAACTTCGAGTTATAACACCGGGCTCCACGGCTTCGCACAGCGTGCTTACGGCATCTACTTTATACATTGTACCCGTAATTCATATATTTTTCCGATTTTTATATCTTATGATACACGCAAGCAAATATAAATTGAAAATTTTATATCTGTGCGAATTCTTCGTCCCGTTGAACGATAAGTTGTCCAATTTGTTTGGAGTTCGTTTGCGTTGCCCGCGCAACCGTTCGATAGTTCAGTTCCGCTTGTTCCTTATTTTTATAAAAATCAATTCGAGAATCGAGTGTTCGCAAAATTGACTAATCGCAGTGACCAATTAATCTAACAGGTTATAAAATTTATTAAAATTTATTTGAGCTTATAAATGATAAATTTTTAAAGAGGATAAATTGTTTTAGCACTTTGAAGTGATTAAAATAGAATTTAAAATTCGAATTTTTTCTTGATACACGTATGTACATGAGGTACGTTCTTTACTTCTTTCATACTGATAAAACTAGGAACGGGCTTATAATCAAAAAGATATTTGTGATCTTATTTCTAGTTTAGTCGTCCAGTTCTACACAAAAGCAATAACAAAGACGAATGATGCAGCGTGGACCAGGATCACTCTATAGCCCTTTCTAAAAAGTCTCTCCAAGTGAGGAAAAACATAACGATTGACCTTGAGCGAAAAAGCAGCGGTCAACGATTCCTCTCTGCGCATCGGCTGTTGACGTATATCTTTTTGCGCTACGTCACTACTCTCCGCCGGTTTGCAAATCGACAGAGAGAAACCGAGCAGAAGGGGACACGCTCAAAAACGACGAAGACGATAAGTGTGCTCAAGGTAGGCCGGTCGCCCTTAAAAATTCGCATTTTAACAACACTATGAATAAACGCTTGTTTAATCTCCCCTCTCTACTCTCGCGGGGATTCCTCTATAAACGCGATTTTTTAAGGTAAACCGGGATATCAAGAAGGATATCTTACCGCATGAGGATGCTACACTTTCAAAGTATGTTTTTATAAACTTGAAGAAATATTCTTTTTCTTGCAGAGAAAATAATACTGCGATAAACATGCGCGTGTACGTATTTATATATGTTTACATTTTTCTATTAGACATTCAAAAGAGTTTTATGATAGAAAAAAACACTACACTTGTGTGTGTGTGAATCATGGTAAGTATGGAATTAATTAATCACAGCTCGGGGAATCACCTCGACTACTAAACGGACAGACTAATTGATAGATACTGGTCAGAAGTCCATTCTTGTCTTAGAAGACATTCTGACTTGCATTTCACATTCATATTCTAAAAGATTCTATGTACTATTCCTATTTACATATACAAACACTAATCCATCTGTTCTATGTGATTTACATATCTCGTGAACTCTGTCAGACTAAATGTTTAAAATAAGTAATTTACATGGGTAATCTGTTCAGACACATTATTGCATGTAACAAAACTGTAAATAGAATAAAAAATATTTGTCTTCATACAAATTGCATATTAAATGTTACAGTAATATAATTATTACTATCCACGCAGACATAACGTTGATTAGACTTCTGATTAGACTGGACGTCCATGTAATATCTAATGAACATCTAATGTAGAGGTTTGTATATGAATATTTTAGCCGAGTTTTTGTGAATTTTTCTCGAAAAAAAGTGAATAAAATTATAAGCAAGCAGAAGAATCGTATTTTTACTCTTAACAAATAAAACATAAAAATATACCAACCGGTTTTCAAGGGCATCGTCAAATTAAAGTTATTGCATAATATTACGACAGATTTATATGTACAGTATATAATATGAGTATTATAAACTTGAAATTTAAATTTTTCTGTATATAAAAGTATTTCATGTAGTTTACGAATATAATTACTAAAATATGTTGAAATATAGCAAGCATGAATAAAATAAAAACAAAAAAAAAAAAAATTAGATGACAGTGACGATAAAATCGCGCAACAACTCTGTGATTTTAACTGACAGCTGCTACAAAACGCCCTCCTATTTCTTGTGGTCTTCAAATATTTTTTGTCTACAAGAACGATGCATAGTATTCCGGGGTCCTTCATCACATTAGTTATTATCTCTTAAATGATTTTTTCAAAATGCAACGATACAAAATGCAGCAAAAACAAAAGAAATAAAAATGCGCGTTTTTCGAACTGTTTTTGTGCTAACACACTTTCTAAGAAGAAAACATTAGATCTAATTAGATACATACGTGGTAATTATATTTTTTTTTTGTGCAAATTAATGACTCACTCAAATTTATTTAATTAAAACTACGTTTAATATTATTCATATACCACTCGGGACAAGATTTTTGTATAAGATACAAAAAATAGTTACTAAAAATAATTAACTATTACAAATATTAATATGAAATGTATTATTTAATAACACAATTCTGGCTTTGTAAAAAAAGTAAAAGATCAATATATCTAAAAAAAAGTAAAACTATGTAAAAGATCAATATATTTGGACTGTGAATGCTCTTTCGTAATTGTAAACAAGATCGATTACGTTCTCCCTCAAATTTTATAACGATCACGTCCTCGACACCGCATGTCGCGACGACGCGAGTCGGTTACGTGGAATCCTAGAATTCGAAAATTCATTCGACATTCCCATTTGCGGTTCTCTTTGTGCACGACGCACCTTGTGCTTACGCCTCCTTGTTTAACTTATATTGCGCTTTTTCTCCGTTGAAATCCGTGCGCGCGCAAAGCTATACAATCTTGAAAACACGTGTGAGTGAGTGCGTGGCCGCATATATAAGGCCCGTGGATTCGAATTGAAATCAGTTCTACAGATATGCTGCGTCCGTTCCATTTCGTAAGTGGTTTACATGATTTTTTAAAGTGTGATTTTTTAATCTCTTCTTGAGAAAAATATCGCTTGTGGCGCAAAGTTTATTTTATATGCAAATGAAATCAGAGTTATCCGATTATTACACCTTCGCGATTTATTGCGCAATTTTTAGAATGTGACGATACGATAAATTGATTTTAGATATTTCTTTTTGTGGCGCTTGCTATCCTCGCAATTTCCGCAGTTGCGGATGAGGGAAATCTGCCACCAAATGCTCAGAGTGAGATCGAACCACAACCAGATATAAATGGGAATAATGATCTAGAAGCAGATGCCACGTACTGGGGGTAAGTGCTTAACACTAATTTACTGAAACTACTGAACGAATTATTGTGTAAACATAAATGTGTAAACATAACATGTGAGTTTATGTTTAATTATTTTTATTTATAGTAATTATTATATTAAAACTGTACGTAAGTCTCTTGCTGATGTAATTATGGTAGAAATTTGTGCAAACGCATGTTCGATATTTTCACGACCACAACCTGTGTTTTACTTTATGTAGTTTATATGCGAAGTCTGCTAGTTATAAGAGACATAATTTTGTCATAAACATGTTTGTAAAGTTGCTCATAAAGAAGAAACATCTCTAAAAAAAGAAATATTGTACTTCGTCGTGACATCTATCTGTTCATTCGTAATGAGCGTTCATCACTATTCTTGACTTGAATCACGCTATGTTACCGTTCCTCATAATTTTGTCAGCACGTATGCTCTAACTACTTGTGTGCATAAATGACACATTCTGATGCGCAGCTATATAGCTCTAAATTAAGTTACAACTAATTGGCAACAATTTATTTATTTATTGTATATTATTTCATCCAATTTTGCAAATGACATTTCTATATATTTATAGATTATATAAGAAATTATATGAGATAACTCACACAAAGACAAATATATGTAGAAGCTAAAAGTTGCTTGCTTCTCCAACTAATTTCAGATATAGACAACCTTGGAGATACTACGGAGGTTGGGGAGGATATGGTGGCTACGGTAGACGCTATTGGGGAGGCTGGAGAGGAGGATGGGGTGGCCGCGGATACTATGGAAGAGGCTGGGGCGGATTTTATGGATAAATCATTTTTGTTTTTCTCCTCACGTGGTATTTGATGTTCAATGGTTTTTGAGTATGCGACATTCTTTTTTGTATTTCATTAAGATTGTAAACTCTACTAGTTTTTTTGTTAAAAATACACGTGTAAAAAATAAATGAGATGTGAAAGAACTGTAGAACATTTTATTCTCTCTCCTTTAAACATTTCTCTCTCCTTCAAGTTCTCTATGTAAAAAATAAAAAATTTTACACATACAAATATTAAATCTATAAAAACTAAATTAACTAAATTAAACCATACAAATTATTCATTGTCTTGTCATTAATAAATCTCACTATATTTCGAAGTAGAAACTAATGACTTTACTTACCTTACTTTTCTGATGTGTATTTTACTGCATTTATAAATGAAGAATTTCCAAAACGTTCAGTATACATATCTAAAATATTTAAATATCAAGTAAATAACAACTTTTTCCAGATAATTTAAATATTTGTACCATTTCATTGTATTTTTTATAGCATGTTTTATATAAAACTCATCACAGAACTAATACACTTTTTGTTTAAAATACAAATAGAAAGAATGCGAGCAATAGTTGTTTGGTGTGTTGATAAGGATGCAGATTTGCAGATTCGGTTAAATAATAAAACGCAGAATGTAAAAAACTGTAATTATTATTAATCGTAATAATATGATTATTGACAATGACGAACTATGTGCACATTAAAACACCTTATCTTACAAGACCAGCTTTCTTACATTATATACAGTAACTAAATATCATATTACTCATTTTTGTGTTATAATAAAATTATCTATATTTATATTTATATATGTTCATATTTATATATTTATATATTTATATAATATTAAATTTTTATCGCGAATTATTTGAACTATTGTTATTAGAGCTATTGTTATATCAATATATATATATATATATGTATATATATATATATATTTATATTTATATATATGCATGTAAGAAACGATAAAAATTAACGAAAAGTTTTATTCTTTAATATCTGTACAATCATACGTATATATATATATGTATATAACTTATGTATACAATATATGTGTATGTACAATATATATGTATGTACATACATATATATGTATATATATGTGCATACGTATATATATATATATATATATATATATATAAGGTCTTAAGATTCTGCTTATCTCTGAAAAAAATGTACAATGCGATGTATATATTTAGGTATGAAGATATATCTGAAAAAAATTATTCTTCTTTCTTTCGCGAAACACTTGTAAATTCTGTTCGGTGCGCGTTTCGATTCGTTATTATAGACAATGATTGAACACGACACGCGCTAAAGAACACCGCAAGAAAAAGATGCGTTTTCGCGATCGACGAGAATTATTTTCGAGCGGCGGCGAGCGCGCAAAACTTGCCGACACGCTTATAAACAATACTTTATTCGATTTGATTTTTTTGCGCTACAATAACAAAGAATTAAAGAGTTACGATAATAAAGGATTGAGATAAAACAATATTGCCAAACTCTCTCTTATCGTACTCTCTCTCTCTCTCTCTCTCACACACACACAATGCAACTTTCTTTCGTTTCTGTTTCATTCTTACTCTCTCTTTACCTCTTCCACGAGACGCAAGATCACGGCAAAAAATCATTTTTGTTTATTCCAACGTGTGTGTCATACGTACGTGCGTGCGTGCGTGCGTGTGTGTGTGTATGTATACATGATCATAATGTGCACACACATGGAAGATATTTAACATTTAATTACAAGATCTCTACCAGCCCGTTAATCTTGCAAATCGACAGACTTTCTTTTGTACCAAAAACTTTAAAAATTCTTCGAGGGTGACATTTTATTAACAAGTCTTGAAAAACCGTAAGTGTGTAATACATTTATTTATTCATACAATGTTCTGAATAAATAGACGTTTTTATCCTTGGATTGCATCTCTTCAGTACAATAAAATTCTTCGGTACATACACATAAATCTAATTTTGCATATAAATAATATTCAAGTGTTTTACTCTTCTGCAGTTATATACTATGAGATGTGTGTGTGTGTGTGTGTGTGTAATCTATATTTATATGTATTTATCGAAGAACGTAGCAAAGAATGTACATACTGAAGAGGACGCAATCCAAGAGTCGAAACATTAATTCTCTCTGAAGATTATATGAATAAATATACATATACGTATTTACAGCGGCGGCGAATCAAATTTTCGAAAGTTCGTCGATCGATAAGCAATAATCACGTTAATGTTTAACTAAAAATCTACAATTTTCGCTGGAAGAGGTATCGAAAGTTTTTGCAATTTTGCACTTTTGCATGTTTTTAAAATCTTTTCTTCTTTGAATGTGCTTCTCCAAGAAAAGAAGGTAACTTAAAATCATCTGGAAGATATATATATATATATTTATGTGTATATATATATATATATAAGATCCGTACGGTAACACAGCCGTTAGTGAAAACTTTATACCAATTAAATTCTTGTGCCTTATCCGATGTACGAATATATATATATATATACAGTTTCTTTTTAAATCCTCGTTTTGCACGTCGCGTTACAATTGTGGAGTGAAAAACTAGAGGATTATATCTTTTCTAGTCTAATAGAACGATTTTTCTCCTGTATATCAACATGTCAGTTAAAATAAATATATCAGATAAATACTGAGAGTTTCTTACGATTCTTATATTTTATCTCTCTTCTTTTATATCTTCCATTTTTTAACTTTTAATTTTTGTTTTGATATTTGTGCACTTTGTATTATACAATTGTATAATTTCTAGATGGAAATAAAAAAAAAACATTTTTTTCCTCTCACCTAACAACTTCGAATATGTAGTTTCTCAAGTGTTTTCACTCCATCAATGTGCGAGAGATGTAACGAAGAACCTTCCTACGGACGTCGTAACAATTGCACGTTTTGTACGGATCAGCACAATCAATAAAATTTTCCATCGTCGTAGAATTAAATCGATGAAAAAACTTAATGTCACTTTCGCGCTTACTGCGCGCGACAAAATATTTAATTGTCGTTTGTCGCGTAAATTTCACAGAATACGCACCTCGATTGCACGCGATCGACTTAAAGAACTTAGCTGGCGCTAAATCTTTCTTGATCGGACGTCACAGACTCTGATTGCTTTTAGTGCTTTTTTTAACATCATTACGTACCAGCAACTTGAAATGTTGATGAAGAAATATTTGACATTGTGTTCAAATACAATTTTGTTCAGTGTACAATATTTTATAAAATACAATTCAATGTATGTGTGTGTTTTATATGTGTATTATGGCTTTTTAGATTTTATATTTTAGCAAACAAATTCATTTACAAAAACTTTTATTCTTAAGAGTAGAAAAAATTTGTTGTACTTAAATCGTATATTGAAAAATAAAAAATACAATCTTTTTGATTATTAGATTGCGAAGTTTTCAAATTGCTTTCGTAATATATTATAGTACATTATGACGACAAACGTAAAAGTTTATGTGCAAAGTTGCTGGTACTAAAAAAATAAGAAACGACAAATTAAATGGGAAAAACAGTTCAAACACGGTATAAAATCCTTGCTAGTCTTCTTTTTTATAAAGAAAAGAAGACAAAATTGTTTGACGACGCGTCGGCCGTCTCGCAATGCGAGAAACAAAAAGGAACGAAGTACCTTCACCTTTTTAATAATAATGTAACCGGTCCTTTCTTCAAATGTGCACGTAATGCATGTATGAATTTGCGCGCAAACGTAGTTTTTTCTGTTTTTTTCTGTAATACAAACGATGGCACGCCGCTTCATCACTCATGAGTATTTTAATACGCGTATAAACTTTCCTTACATACAGCAAGATTAAAACGATACGACTTTTTTTAATAGAAAATGAAAGAAGAGATAGTATTAATAATAACATATAGTAAATAGTGCTGGGTGATAATAATTAAACAGAGAGAAAGGAAAAACAAGTTGTCTAAAAACTCGTTTTTTAAGATACTTTCAAAAAGAAAAAATTACATGAGTAAATAAATACAGCTTCTTATACAATTAATCGTCATAAATAAATAAATGCGGTCCGGAGCCGCAACGTGTGTATGTGTGTGTGTGTGTGTGTGTGTGTGTATGTGTGTGTGGAAAATGATAAAATAGGTAATCGTGACGATTGACAGTGTGACACGATAAGTCCTATAAAAAGAAAATTATATAACAAATCGCGCGTAGATACGCGCGCACTTAATGTGTATATAACGTGTAAAAAAATATAATAAAAAACATCTTTGCAACTAACTTTAACTTGTTTAAGCGTTGAAAAATACGCATTGCTTTTTTCTGCAAAAATGAACAGAAAGAACAAAAATATGAGCATGAATTAAAAAGAAAACAATATCATATCATAATATTCTGTACATTTTTCATAATTTAATTTAAAACCTGCTATGAATGACAGCGATAGTATATATTATACGTACATACATACATACATACATACATACATACATACATACATACATACATACATACATACATACATACATACATACATACATACATACAT
>QVOA01011695.1:0-20438 GCA_014825685.1 Pseudomyrmex cubaensis | reverse complement strand
ACCAAAAAGCCAAAGGTCCTAGGTGTAGGTGGACGTTAAATTAAAACAGCAGTAAATGCAGTTAGTGGACGTTTCGATCCTTTAATGTGCTGTTTTAATTTAACGTCCACCTACACCTAGGACCTTTGGCTTTTTGGTTTTTACTTTCTTATTTAGATTAAATATATTTGTTCTGAAAACAATGGAAAAGCTTGTTAAAAAATTTTAAAAACTTTAGAACATTTCCATCAACGTGAGTAATTTTAAGTATTAAACGATTATGTAAACTGCATACACTTTCTTCTTTTTAGTTTATTCGCCAACTAAATAAACAGAAACGACTGACAGCCGTCGGCCTCAACAATTTTGGTACTCTTTGGAGAGAAATAATTCGAATCTCTTTTACCTCTTTCTCAATAATATTGTATAAGAAGACAAAAATTAGATCAAAACATATAACTTCATAGATCAATAAGCTTTCTCTATCAAGTTGTTGCTAATCTGTGAAAAACCTGAGAAAAAAAAAACATCAATGAGACGCTGAAAAATATGCCATCTCTTTCTCGTTAAGTTGCAAATAAGATTCACTTTGCAAATCGAAACTCTTCATCTTGACCCACACCAAAGCTACTAAACCGATGTTGTACCGCAGCACTGTGGCGCCCGGAAGCAGGTCAACGACATCATGCAACCCCTCGAGTACAGTTTCCACGTTCCAGCTTGCTAGTCGATCGACAAATAACTCGAGCCGGTTTTATCAATTTTTACCTGTAGTCATCTGCGTTCGTTCTGTTAATTTTCACATAACACACATTTTTGTATCACTCTTTACCAATTCTCTCTTGCCCGTCTAATTGTAAGCACCAGATAAGTCACGTTTGGTCTTGTGGAAATTCTTTCTCTTCTTCAACGTGGTAGCACTTCATCTCTCAGATATTTTAAACGCTTTATATTATATGCCGTAGCATGACATAAGCACATGGCAATATGATATCCATGAAAACAAAACCGTTGTTGTCTCTCCCAAGAATAATAAAATTTTTTCTATCACACTAGAGGAAAAACAAAACCTTCCTGAATAATGATATTTCTCGTATGTAGTGTCACGCGTATCCACGACACGCGCGAATTTTCACCCTCGCGAGCTTTCCCCCTGCGGGGTAGCAACGAATAGACGCGGAGCCCGCGAGAGCGATTGGTCGGCGGTGTCTGCGCGCACTGACACTACATGATTCTCGCAAATCGTACTCTTGGCCGGGTCGCCGTTACTCCGGTGATAGTGTCCGCTTTGCGACTCGTCCGCACGCGGGCGCCACCACGGGGATGGTCGGACGACACCCCCTATATCGATCCGCGGGGTGCCGCGTTCTCGGCTCCGTACCGCCGCGCGTCCTCCTCCGCAAACCACCCGGAGTGCGACACCGCCAGGCCACTGCTCCCTGATGGCAACGTGTCCTATCAACCACCCGGTGTACACGTTTCGCGTCGCTACAGCATTGCTCAAATACGATCGACGATGTAGGGGTAGAAAAGCTTTAAGTACAATTGCGAAAAAGAAAAAAGGAAGGAATTGTTTATATAAAAAGAGTAATTATATAAATAGTTTTTGATATTTTCGGTCGGTTATTAAACTTTTTGAGGTATTCATGTAATAGTGATGTAAAACAAAATATAATATGCTCGATATGTAAATAAATTTTTAAGTTCTTCCTCAAAAAATAAAATATTAGATTTTCTTTTTACAGAAAAATTTTATAAAAATTTATGTCTGATATAGAAAGTAATATGTTTGATATGAAATTTGACAATAATAAAAGTTTACGCGAGTCGCAAAATAGAAAAAAAGTACTTAATAAAAGAATAACCTATTTTCTGCCAATCAATTTCACCTTGAAATCTAGGTCGTTCATACATGTAGGTCACGCATGGTGCGTGTCGCTTTCCCTTTAATCTATTGCCTTCGCGGATTCATTTAAGTTATCAATCAACATCATTGTTCTGATAAATATTATTTTGCGCTTGACATTTCTCATTGTTTTATTTTATTTAAAAGATATTGATTTTTTATTTTATTTAAAAAGACATTAATTTCTGAATTAATTGCAAAACATCTTATAAAAATCAGAGAAAGTATAAAAAGTTTGATCTCTAACTTGTCTAACTCTTGTTAATAAATAATTCGTAATATTATACAAATATAATAGCAAAGCTTTTTTCAC
This sequence comes from Pseudomyrmex cubaensis, assembly GCA_014825685.1. Taxonomy (NCBI): domain Eukaryota; kingdom Metazoa; phylum Arthropoda; class Insecta; order Hymenoptera; family Formicidae; genus Pseudomyrmex; species Pseudomyrmex cubaensis. Next base: position 18,240 of record QVOA01011695.1, on the reverse strand, counting down.
GCACTCACAAGCGCGCGCACATACATACATACACACATAGCAATATTACATATAAAACGCAAAAATTAAATAATACAATTTAAATGCATTGTGCTTGCAAAGACGAAACGCGCATGCTCGCGATATTATATTGCAAATAATAATAATCGAATTAGAACTTGCGTTTATAAGTATGTCTCTATATAGTACAAACTTATAAAAAAAGACAGATAAACGGTGTTAAACCAATCGAAATATCAGTGTCTTTAAATAAAGTGCATTTTACATGTATCGACTTATTTCAAACATATGCGATATCGGTTTTACGATTACCCCCTTTAAACGGATATTTTTATCAATGCCAGTCAACTGCATGTTAAACATTCCAAGTCCGATATTCCAGAAATGCAAATAATCCGATATAGCTAAGGTATTTGGCAGTTATTGCGATAGCGAGGACCATCAATGATCGAAGGACAGTTGCTATTTCTGTGGAAAGTTTCGGCGCTACATGAACATCCTGTCGCTTTGCATCGAAAATAGAATTGTGACCGGCGATATTTATACGAATCGTCGTACTACGTTACCGTTAATATAGAGCAAGCAGCAATATCGTGAAAATAATATTCGATTTACCCTTCTTCGTCCAAATGGCTTGTAATGCTCCCGTTTCGCCGGTTTTCGTAAATGTGCCATGGTGATAGACGTAAATCGATGAAAACTAAACGAAGATCGATCAAAACCTATGACGATGTTGTTGATACTGAAGAGAAGAACGGATCTGTTCGATTGGCCAGAGATCAGTTTTCGTCAGCTTCGCGAGTCCATCGATTTTCGGCGCGAAGTACGTCGAGTCCTGATTCGAAGCCGCATTTATTACACTCTACTGTCTGGTTTTTTTTTTTTTTTTAACCCATCCGGCACAGATACACGGCACACGCGAGTTCCATGTGAAAGAGATGCGTTGAAACAGGATTACCCATCAATTCAAACGTTCCCGATTAGGAGAGCTCGAGAAATAAACTTATTTTCAACGATGATTTGATCGACTAAAAAAAGCAATTTCTAGTTATTAGAATTATTTACTGGATTTGAAGTTTACTTTGCACACATGCGCGCACACACGCTTATTAATAGATTATAATAATATATTTGTTTTTATTGCGTGTATACAAGACATCTCGCACATCTTCACAAACTCCTTTCTGAGCTCATCAAACTTCTCTAGTTTCGCGAATGTTAATTCTGGTATCTAATATCTTCCAATAATATCCTCGTCGTTAGTTTGACAGCTAATTATGTATAAAGTTCTATAATGTCGCTTTACTGAATGATGTTGCTTTAGTAGGGAAAGCTGATATTATCAGGCACTATGTCGTACCTCTCTTGAAAACTGAAGACACTTTGAACATCGTCCGATCTTTGGATCGATGCCTACAAGTTAGTCTGTGACGTCTTCAAGAGTATCATCAGACACATAAATCTCTAGCCCTGACCTTGACTTATCAATATAATTTTTTTGCTAATTGACGATCAACAAAATCAGAGACAACTTCAGTAACTTTTGTAACTATTACAAAATTTCGTAATTATTATAAAATTCCAAGATTTTTCCCTCTCTTTTCTCTGATCAAGTTTTATGATCCTTTACATATAATTACATCAGTAAAATAAAAACTTTTGTTTCTATTAACAAAAAGTATTGAATTGTGTTTTTTTAAGCGAGGAATCGTGTATTTTTTTTCAAATTTGGAAACTGTTTTCTTGAGCAAATTGCTGTTTAAAATAATGTTATGACAAATTAACGGCTTCTAGTACGTGGATTCCGAATGATTCAGAAGCCTGGTTATGAAATTAGTGCGATCCAGTAAACGATTCTAGGAAACGTTAACCCTAACACGATGATTAATCGCTGCATTCCACGCACCTCAATCAATCTACCTATCAATAGGCCGAATCACTTTTTTAATGTCGCCCGTCATGTAAAATTTCAACTGCACTGTATTAACACCACAGATCGATCACTCCGCTATACAGCTACGACAGTACAGAAGTCACGTGTTGATTTCCCAGAGGACTCTAGAACTACGACCAAGACAACGAACTCGAATTCTCGTCACGACAGAAAATGCGATTTTTAAAAGATGTTTTTCTTTTCTTATCTCAGCGGATTAACGATGAGAATTTCTAAGATCCGATGCGGGACGAGAGCTCAGTGTGAATGTGCTGGTACTACTGAGTGAGTTGAGAAGCTTTTGGAACGCATTGCGACCTCCTCCACTATAAATAAAACGGCGGCTGCCACATCGAAAACTCTGCCAGAGAAGACGAGCAGCGTCGATTTGCCGTAATTTCCTTTGCAAAGCTCAAAAACCAGGAGAATCTTCGAGTGACGCGAGTTAGTCTGAATAGATTATGTGCCATCAATATCTTCGGACTCTTAATTTGTCTATCGAGTGGTACTGGTCACATTTTTAGTGTCTAGTAATTTTTATCGGAGCTTGAAGTATTTTGTTTGAGCTGTGTCCAATGCAGATAATAAAAGATAAGAATGCAGATAAGAATGCAGATAATAAAAGTTTTACGAATCTTATTTCATAAAACTTGTGTCTTCTTTTTTTAAAATAATTTTTCTTTCAATAATTATATCGTAAGAAGCTTTATAGTTTACAACACTTGATTTTTTAATATTATATATTTTTCCGCATGAAATACAATAAATGAAAAGAGAGTCGATACGAGTCGTAAAACCGAGTGTCCGTGTTTCAATGATTTGTTGGAAGTATGACACTAAACGTTTCGATCCGTATTAAGATTTTCAACATAATCACTGAAGAAGATCCTAATACGGATCGAAAATAATTTTAATTTAGATATTTGAGTACAAAACGAATTATAATACGCACCACACACATTAGGTAACTGCGTTTGAATCTTGCTGGTCTAGTTTGATGTTTTTGTGTTAGATTTTTCTATAAATATGATTTAATATAATATGAAACTATATATAATATATATATACTTACTTCCTGAAATTTTTGCTGTTCAAGTATATTATTTGTATTGCTAGTCGGGAAACTAGAAAGAGTTTAAGGTAACCGTAGGTATTTGCAGCGAGTGGTACACACTACTATACAATCCGCAACCTCTGGTTAATACAAGTCATCTTCTGTTTTATCGACGAGAGATATTCTGACTTTTATAGTGTGTAATTTATAGTACACGTTACTTTATAAGATTGTGCAATCTTCTTAAATGTTTATATATTAAGTATTTCAACATTTTTTTAGATCTATCAACCTATACATTTTCAATTGGTCAGTCTATATTTTTAATGCTCATTTTAAATGCTTTATATTTAAATTTTTATAACAAGTAACGTGTAAGCTATTTTAGTAATAATATTTTAAAAACCAATAGTTTTCTGCAACTAATAATAAAAGTCAACTTTAATTAAAACTGAATGTAAATTTCTAATCGAAAAATATATATGTGTACGTCTAATAATATACTTCCAAAATTAATTAGAAATGGTCAAACTGACCTAACTAATGACCACAAGAAATATTTGAATATAAGTATTTAAACGTAATATATATTCTTGTTTTCAAAATTTACACGCGCGTGATGAGAGACGAAAAGTTATTTTCTATTCACTTGTGCAAATGAGAAATTAAAAAACCTGTTCTTTTACCGCGCTTATTAAAATCTTTTAAAAAATAACAAGATATTCTTTTTAACATTGAAATTGTAAGCAATTAATCAAAGATTGTTTGTAAGTACGCTTTAGATCGCAAATGAATATTGTTGCTGCGACTCGCTGTTTCAATAGCGAACAGTGGCTGTCGTTAAACAGGACATGTTTCTTTTCATAAAGAATTGATGTCGCGCTAAATATACGAAGCTGAAAGTCTGTTTTAAAACGGAACGAGCGATATATTCTTTTCTAGATGTTACCGTTTTTCTATTTTATTTATTCAGTGTTCCGACACTTCTGCTGATATTTTCGATGCTATGTACGTTCGCATCGTCCACATAAATCATCGACCATTAGAACATAAGACGATTTATTGATAACGTATATTTTCAATTAAATTATTAAAGTCGGAAAAGAATGTAAGTTTTATTAATTTTCTCAATTATTATGACTTATGACCTTTCATGATTTCACAAAGAATCATAGCGTTTTCTAGTATAACAAAGTTTTCTCTTTCGCCTATACGCCTATTATTTGTTGCTTTCTCTTACAATACCATATAAATCGTACATATGCACTTGTACTTTCTAAATATCGTTCTCCATTATTTAATCTTATATGTAATAGTATATTTACACGTCTGAGTGAGGAACGGTCAGAACCTAACGAGCTTGTTCATCTCCCGCTGTATACGCTATTCAGTCATGTTGTTAGCGTGCACCTGCACCTGTTTCGTTTCTCTCTCGCGGTTGCATCATCGCAGTCGCCGGTTCCGGAAATGTAGGCCGCTTTGACAAGGCGCTCGAGGCAGATTTAGAATCCTGCCTGTGGCCCTAAGACGCATTTCGCGCGTGCTGAACGGACTCTTTTGAATTTTTTTAAAAGCGGCACAAGAGAGAGAGATCGGATGCCTCGTGCGTTTTCGTGACGCTCGCAGCTGCAGCAGCACGCGGCGCCGCGGCGCTGCACGCCGCGCGAGAAAAAGGTCGAGCCGCAAATTGTTCTCTATTGCGGCAAATTAGCGGACGATCGCTATCGAGAACCTGGAATTACTCCCTCTCTCTCTCCCTCTCTTTTTCTCTCTCTTGGCTGCTTCTGAATGACCGATAATGTGTTTTAAAAAGAGAAAAACTATAACTTTCTAGAGAAAAACTATATTAATCTTTGTGTAAATTATTTGCCATGTTTCCTATTTAAATCTTATATATAGCATTGTAATAAAAATTATAATTGTAACAAATAAATCACACGTAATAGTCAATTGCATTTAATCTTATTTCTATCACTCATGTGTATACATATGTATTTTTTAAATAATAATTTAAATTGTTTTGGAAAAATATAAATCGCAATGTAAAAAAAGAGCTGATAAAACGTGATGTTTTTTTCAACCTCTTATTCGCCGTCTATACAGGTTCTATATCGCAGCGTCTGGAGTGTATACTATATAGTATATAGTATTTATAGTCCCCAGTCTTTTCGGGTTGTTTCGGACAAAAAGGATGCAGACCGATGAGTAAACTCACCCTGAAGACGAAGTACATAAGGTGCTAAGACGCCGTGAGGCGGCGAATAGACAGCAGATGGCGAACACCTGAGTACTTTCTGCCCAAAGTTTCGACGGAAAGGATCCGATAAGATCGAAAGATTTTTGGTGGTATATTGCAGACCCGGGCGTATACAATTGTTATCTCGGTTATGGTCTGGTCAAAGGATACGCCGCGTGTGTGTAAAGAAACAAATTAGACGCGCCTCGATGATGAGAGCCGGCCTTGAACTAACAACGAAGACGGCGACACAGATAGTCATGAAGGCGAATTAGATTCAATCGAACGATTAAGGACGACCGACGACTACTCGGAGGACTCGGTTACCTCGGAGATAGCGTAACTCGAGTCGGCAATACTCGACTAAACTGTAATCGGAGATGCGATCAGAACTCGATTATCGTTTCGAGCACGACGGTGAAATTAAAGGAGATCGCTGATCCCCGTCACGTCTGCGAGAGGGATCAGCAGTGCATTGTGATGTAAATGAAACGGGCACGAGAACGTAAATGAAAGCATTGAATTGCATCGCGGCTTCCATCCAGGAAATATTTCATATCTATTCTGATGCAGCGCATACATACAACGGCTGGGGAGAAAATGTTTTGAGAAAAGCTCGAGAAGAATATTTTATTTAGATTCATACAATTTTTAGAACGATGACGTCGGAAGCTCGGAGCAATATGTACACATTACTTCGCGTAGTTAAAGTGCCGATGAATATTGAAACAAAGTGAGAAAGAATAATACCATGATACTCGCGCGTACACACCATATTTTCTCTAATAAAATATAGATCTCTCTGTATTTTCGAATCCCGCTATACAATGCGTAGAGAGAATAAAGAATCATCTTCTCAATATCCGTAACATGTCATCACGAACGATAGGAGGAAACGATAGGAGTCATTTATTCATGATCACAGATCTCACGCCGAGAAATGGCTAGCCGCGAGAAGCTATCCGGATAATTTCTCTTCCTCGGTAAAGGCCCAATTTGTGGGTCACCGTTATGCCGTCGGTGTGTACGAAGCCGTGGTTTCGGCGTGGCATTGCCGTGGATAATGTAACTCGTGGAATCGAGAGAGAGAGAGAGAGAGCAAGAAAGAGAGGTGGGAGTATCTCGACCCGATAATTACGCTGGTCGTTGCTCTAGGCGCACGGCATGTCGGCCTGTTAAAAGCGACGTGTGCACGCTCTTAGAAACAAACGTTGTGTCGGTCATTTTACAACCAGGTTCTCTCTTATTCGCTCGTACATATTTCATGCGCCAAGCGCACGTCCCTAATAACGTGACAATTTCGCAAATCCAAGAAAATAAGCGCGACTTGGACGCGCTCTGCACGAGAAAATTGCTGAAAATAATTGCCAATTTTTCACGTAATTTTTCCGCATAAATTCCTCCGATCGATCTACGCATGACGCACGAAGTTTAATTTAGTGCGATCATGAGTTTCTCGCAAACGTGACTTGTAGTTGCAAAAAGCGTGTGAGAAATGCGGCATTAAGAAAAAATTCTTTCAACAAAATTCTTCTAATACAGAAAATAACATTAAAAGAGTTTTTTATCCGACATTGTTTTATAGATGACATAATATATTTGTGTGTTCAGCGTGTATATAATTATATATAATTAGAAACAGCTAGACATAAAAAAAACCCTTATAGGTTTTACTGGTTGATAAAAATCGGAACTTTTTTCTAGCTAAAGTACATTACGTGTTTTATGTGCCGCATTTACGTGTGCCTAACCGGCACACCCGACTAATGCGCGAATACGCCTGCGCTCACGAAGGTACAGACGTGTATACGCATAGGATACCGCGTCCGCGGCTTTCTCTTTTTATAGCCCTCTAAGCACCGACCCCGCCTCTGTGCGAGCTTCACACAAAAGCGAAGCTATAAGACGTGGGTGTATATAGCAAGAGGCTCGGTACAATCTCTGCTAAAATATTCCGAGAAATATCGGCTTCGAGGAATCTCTTCGATTCTTGAAATGTAAAAGACGCGTATTAAAAATTACATTAATACCGTTTCATAATCTTTGTACAACAAATATCAGCACGCATGAAGATATCATCGTATGAAGAATTATGTAAAAGGGCAAAGTGAGGTCGGTAATGGCAAATGTTTATGCCATTTCCTTTCAATTTCTTAGCGTGGCGCGAAGTGCCGCGCCAATATGACGGATAATAATGTTATTATCAACACGTCGAAGCTGAGGATCACGTAGCGAGAAGTCGTTTCAGAATCCTTGAATACTCGATATATCGGTTGAATATATCGGTTAGTTGTAAGTGGTGCAAGTGTTCAGACACGCGCGCAGCACAAATTACTTCGGCAATCTCTTCGGTTGTTTACAGTCTTTGGCACGTAAGTGCCCGTACACGTGGCCGCGTATCTGTTGCGCGTATATACCTGTAAGCAAGTGTATATGCACAACGAGTGCGTACGCATGTATGTATCATATGTATGTGCAGCAGAGTGCGGTTGATACTCACGTTGCGCAAGCGAAAACTCCGATTTTGCAATGCTTTTAATTTCCCTTTCAATTTCCTATATAGACATTTCACTACGTGATATTTTTTAACAATATATTACGCTGTTCGTTAGAGTCTGACAAAATGGTATCAGTCGAATGTTTTGTATTTTTTTTTGTTTTATATCGACCTTTTCACTTGCATTGCAAGGAAAATAATTCCCGAGGAAAAAATGTTGATTGAAAATATCAATGTTGATACAGGTACTGACACGCGTCAGTTTAAATGTCAACGAGGTGAAAAAGAAATACATTCGCGACGAGCGGAATTAAATATTAGCGCTTGTTACGTTCCCCACGCGCGATTAGTGATAACAGTATACTGTTCTATCCACTTTCTTTGCTAATGTTTGCATGTTTTTTTTCTGCTTTTTACTCTCATTAATCGCGAGTTACAAAAGATGAGTAACTAATAAAAATTCTGATTCGCGACGTGTAGATTATTTTCTTGTAACACGACAAAAATGTATTCTTTTAAATTCCAATTTTTTTACGTCGGCTTTGATAGTTCTTTTTTTCGATTCAACGAGAGCGACTATAAATTTACTTGTGCAAATGATGTCTGCGACATGCGCCGCACACACATGCAAGCGAAATCAACATTTAATAATAATTTAATCGAAGCCGCGTGTTCGTCTCTTACGCACAAACGAACCTTGTTTGTCCGGCCGCTGTCATTATGCGCAACCTAATTATCGGCCAATGATTTCATGGAACGCCATTCGAAATCCAATTGACGAGATGTCCGCGCGATTGGCGATTCAACGACGAATTAAACGCTCGCGTTGCGTTGATCGCCAGACATTTACATATTTAATGCCAAGGACTTGTTGTGAGTTATGCTCAAAATGTAGGCAACGCCTACTGAGGCGCGTCTTATTTCCTTGTAAAACTCAGTTCACCAAGTAAGTGTACAACCGAACGCAGACGGATTTAACAGTATTCTATATTCGAAAGTTGATGTATTCGCCGTTAAAAATTTGCACTTGATAATTTTAGGTCAGATTTCAGATCCTAAATATATTAAATGTAACTGTACTTGTAAACACCGATGTAGAAATCTGAAATCAGTGCAGATTTAAATTGTTAATGTGTTTTTTTTGTAAGCATTGAATTTCTTCAATTAATTATTATGTTTACAATAACGGTAAGACTGACTGTCATTTTGTATAAAAAAATTACACGCATTATGTATCCTTGACGTAAAAAATAAATTTATCGTAGAATTGTATTAAAGTCGCGAAGTGAATGAACGATTCAGATACGTTAGTGTGTAAAGATGCTCTTTTCCCTTTCTCCCATTATTGATAAATATAAAACACCCTAAAAAAAGTCTTTAGAAAAGAAAAAATCATACGCCAAGTACATAAAAACTATCCAAATATACAAACTCTCTGTCTCTCCGTGTCTCTCCGTGTCTTTTGAGACAGGGAGAGACAGGGAGAGACAAGGAGTGTCTCTCCGTGTCTCTTCCTGTCTCTCCCTGTCTCTCCGCGTCTCTCCGTGTCTCTCCGTGTCTCTCCGTGTCTTTTGAGACCGGAAGAGACAGGGAGAGACACGGAGAGACCTCTCCCTGTCTCTCCCTGTCTCTCCCTGTCTTTCTCTGTCTCTCCGTGTCTCTCCGTGTCTCTCCGTGTCTTTTGAGACAGGGAGAGACACGAAGAGACCTAACAATTATGTGTGAATGTCACACATAATTGTTAATCATTGTATAAGAGAGCGGAGATGTCTTCCGGAAAGAAGGCACGTCTCTTTCTATGCATATCGAGTTGGTGGCTAGGGAAACCATTCTTGTGGAAAACATTAATGCTTCCTTGTGTACGATGAATACGTACAAGAATAATCACAATATTATATAGATAATTGTTATCGATTCAAACAATAAAAAATAGAAATGAATTATATAATAAAAACAACAACTTACGAATGTTGTATTGCCAAACATTGCGTTAATGACATTAGATGTTAATTTAAAATTTTTTAAGCATTAATTTTCAAAGTGGATGCCGCAACTGACAAAAAGGAAAAGACAAAAAGCATGTAAATAGTTTATCTCGCGGTTGGTAGAAAAGAGTTGAAAAATTATTACATCTAAATGTTAGAAGGGATAGTTAATCTTTATTGCACACGAACAAAAACATAGGAAATCAAGTAAGATTCATGTCGCTTCTATACGTTTTTCACGCAAATGAGGCATACAATCAATTACGCGTTTTAAAGAATACTAAGGCAACAATATATAATTTTTAAAATTATTTTAGTGCAAGCGCATTAGGTATAATTAATGCATCTCGTTGTACACGACCTGACTTTCACAAAACGAATTACGGATATCTAGACGAACACGCTGCCATATAAAGAAACTTGTTTATTGCTCGTTTTTCTCTTTTCGACACACAAATTACTCTAAATAATACAATTAACCTTCTCCTGCACCGGACAGCGTTGCGCGTTTCACCGTGTTTATGTTTCTTTCGAAGAAAACTATTATATTGTCGGATGAAATAAAAGAATACGCAGAAGTTATAAAAATTGTCATCGCGCTGAAGCTAATTTTACGTATTTTTTTGTTCTAATGATGTCGTTATTTAAAATAACACAAAAATTACAAGTATTTTTGTAACATATTAGTATTGAGCAAATGAATTGCTTCAGTGAATCACTCGCAGAAATATAAAGTCGTATCGGGTCTTGTCACGAAGCTAACGTCGGCGCGACGACGTGAGGCCGCCCACGTGCTATACAACAACATCGAAGTAGATAATAAATCCGTTAAATCGCGCATATATATGATGCAGAGCATGTGTATAAGTGCGTCGGAAATTAGGTACGCGGCAACACCTGCGGGTGTTTAATGTGATCGCTTTGGAGAAAGCAAGCTTCAAGCAAGAACCAGACTCGACGGCTTCTATCGCCGTCGGTAGCGCGACGCGCGTCTCGTCTCATCGAAATTGCCGTGAATTATCCGTTACATGCGTTTAGATTCGTAAACGAGCATTGCTCTCTCACGCCTGAGAACATGAGAAAGTGCTGCGAGGAGAAACTGCGAATCGCGCTCGCGAGGCATTAACACGACATGACGAATAAACGATCGTTTCTAAGCGAGCGTCAGTTTATAAGAGAACTTTTTTAAACACAAAGAGATATTGTAGAGCACCTGAAGCGGAATAATCAATTAATATATGTATAGTACATTTTATAGAAACTCCTTTTAATAAATAATTAAAGTAAATGTGATTGTTATCTACATCGTAAATTGTAATTGTATATATCTTCTTAACACAACGCCAGAAATATTTGCGATAGTAAACGATTGCAGGGGATTTGCAGCGACGCATAAAAATCGTAATTTATATTGCATTCCGTTTTAAATTGCGATTTTTATAGCACCACTTGGTTCATGTAAACTTGCGTGTCAAAGCTCGCGTTATATGCACGCCGTTTCTCGCATAGGTGTTTCCCGAGATACTTTTATACAGCAGGTAGGTACCGGATATATGAGCGAGTGAGAAACGTAGCGGATAACGAAGAAGAGGTACGTCGCTTAAAGAGTCCAGTCATCTCCCAAGAGCTGACCTTGATCTTGAGAGAGTGAGTGGTGAGGTGCACCGTGAGGGTCAGAAGAAAAGGCAGTTAAGGCGCGTTTCGCCACATAATTTTCTACGCAGTAAATTATATGACCATATCATCATCATCATTATCATTAATTTACAGTCGATCGGCTGTGTGCATCAATTAATTGATTTGGTCTGTTTATATTCTCAGTCTCTTATAAAAAGTTTTTATTAAAATTGATTTGCGCAATTTATTCTTACAATGATCGTTATTTTTAAGAAAAGATATAATTCTTCTTAATAAACCCCCCTCTTGTTTACTGTAAGTAGATAAATTTTATTTTTATCCAAATCTGGCAATATCTGACCAGCGTGTGTATTTTTAATTTCTTTGTAATGAATACCAAATGTTTTTTAAAAATTGTAAAACCCAAATTACAGTTCAAATTTTATTTGAAAATGTACTCGTCTCACTTAATCATCGCGGATAATTTTCATCTTATTAATCTTCTGAAAAAATAATACATAGAAGTCATAAGCGCGACTTAACGCAGGCGTAGTCGTAGAGAGACAGGGGAAAGATGTCCGTGGGCCTTTTTGGCGGTGTTGCGGGGGCCCGAATGGCGTGCCGTTGGGCCTGCAGTGTCGGTGCACCGGCTTTAGCGCAGACATAGCGTTTTCGCTCTCCTCTCTCGCGGTACGCCGCGGCATAATGGCAACGTGTTTTCGTCTAATGTACTTTTTGTGATGTCCTTGATGGAGGAGTCTGCGAATGCAGAACTACAGGGCAGGCCCGGTGGGGCCTGTTGGTACACGCGGAGTGCCGCGGGGCGCAGAGTGAGGATCACAGGAAGGTGAGGGTAGACGAAGGGGACGCGACAAGAGGGTCCGGCAGCATCTCAACCCACCTCAACTTCGGGTCTAGTCAAGGTCAGTGTGGCAGGACCATCCGACTCTCCCTACCTTCTCCCTCTTCTCCGTCACCTCGTTCGACTTCTTTTCTTCTTGTTCGCGGGTCCGATTCTTTCTGTCTCTTTTTCTCGCTCGCTCGATTCCCCCTCAACGACCGCGCGCGTTTGTACCGCATTATCGCGTCATACCGTGCTGGGACCCACGCCCTCTGCTTTGCCGCCGCACAAGTGGTTTTTTCCTTTCTTCTTGCACGAACCTTCTTACGATCCTGCGAAATCCTAATTAGCGGAGATACCCGCGTGATAGAACGTCGACGAATAGAATAACGGGTTATCATCTGATGCATGATAATTCGCACGGTAGATTGAATTGTGAAAGGTGTGACTGACCGACGCAAGAGTTTTGATTGGTCGTGCAAAATTTTGCATAATTTTTTCGCGATATCACCGACGTCGAGCTCGCTGAATTGTCGCGTGCAAAGAATTATCGTTACTCCGCGTACATATATTTTTTTAAGGTAGAAAAATTGCATTTCGCTCGAATGTTCCATTTTTCATTCGCTAAAATTAGTATAATTAGCTCGCGATATGGGAAATATTACTGGCTAATAACATTTTAGTAAATTATAAACAATTTTCCTCTTGGTTAACCCTAAAAACTTTATTCATATCTTTCACATTGTTTATATTTTATACACTTGAAGCTCACGCACATTCTTCATACGATTTTATCGTAATATCGTTTGAAGGAAGTTATCAATTTTTTAGTTTTGAGATTATCAAATGTTGTTATCTCGTTTTGAATCTCTTCTGTTTCTTTGAGAACAATGTTTGAGTAGATATCAAAAGCAGACGCTGATGATCGAAAACTTAATTGTACTTTAGAAGATCTCCAAAAAGCTCAGTCAAACTTGGATGTACGATCTGGCATACACCGGACGCCGAATATCTGCCTCGGATATATCAGGCGAAATAAAAAGGAGGACCTATTTATCTCGACGCCCGCGATCGTAAAGAAAGGCCTTTCGAGGATACTCACGGAGGATATCTGATTCATCAGCTTCATTCATCAACGTCGGTTGCTTCTGTTTCTTTCATTTCTTTGAAACTATATACACGCTGCTTCTCTAGCGTATGAGCAACGCGCGGAAACGTTGTTAGACGAGTCGGATGGATGAAGCTTCCCGAGTCGGCCTATGATGATCGGTTGGCAATGATGAAGCTTCTCGAGTCAGCAGTGATAATCAGTCGGCAGTTAATTTCCAATCGAGTTTGTTAGTATCGCTCGAAGCGTAGCGCGAAACGCGTGCGTGCCACTCACAGTAACAATATGATTGCAGAAAAGTGTTTGTTTTATAAAATTCTTCTACAAAAATATATTCTTAAATTCTATATGAATAATAATAATGTAAAAATATATAAAAATATATATATTCATGCAATTTCTCGAAAAAAACGAAAAAAGTTAAATTCGTCGAATTTTATGTCGCTATTCTGTCCGCGCAGCCATTTGGTTTATTCGAACAATTATCGCAGATATGCTGCGAAATAAAAGGAATCAATTTTCTCAAGGAACTTGTCGTCTTCGAATTGTAACAAGCACTTGAAACAATCGGAATTGCTTTTATTCGCATTGTTCTATTCTTCTCCAAATTACAAACGCCGAAGCGAGAACGCTGTTGCATCTGGTAATGCTGCATTTGCACCGCGGACGCATCTCAGAATGTCTGGCGATAATGATCAACGTCGGGGTAGGTGCTATAGAGGGACGCTACCTGGAAAGGAAAAGATAGATAGATAGCGAGAGAGAGAGAGAGAAAGAGAGAGAGAGAAAGAGCGGAGTCAGTAATTCGAGGCCCGAAGGTGAGCAAAGCATCCTAGTACTAAATGAGATTGGGGCCCCTGACCATGCAGGACGACTTTCGGGTCCTGTTCCGCCGTCTAAGTCTTTTACGCTCAGTGAGGCCCATTCCATCGTATATTCCCCTCTACCCATTGCAGCCGACCGCGGCGGTGTCGAAGTTCTATTACCAGCGACGCCCGATCCCAAACTCTGCTCGCCATCTTAAGAAATTCGGCGATTTACATTTATTCCTCCAGGGTAGAGAATTTTATATCCGCAGCGCATCGCGAAATAATCGTTACCGTTATGGGAGGTGATCGTAAAAATTCGCTGGCGAATCGCGTGTTTTTAGGCGAATATAACGTGCGTGACGCGACGTTCAAAATGCATAAAATTTACAGATTATATTTGTCACGAGTTTAGCTGAACAAAGCGTAAAAAGAAAGCGAAGGTCAGATGGACAATTTCGGATGCGAGTTGTGTATGACTCATTAACTTTAATAAACTGCGATCATAATAATTTTACAAGCTTGATTTTCTTGAAAAAGTTTTAGTTAGAATGAAGAATCTGGTTATGTGCGCATGTGTGTGCGCGCGCGCCAAGGTAATTTTTTACATCTATCACTAGTGCACGTGTAGCTGATCGGATCACCTTGCAAAGTGTGTGACACATATACGCGATCTTCCCCACTCTATAGACTTCAAATATTAGTGCCGAACTTGCAGCGCTGCCAATGGCATCGGATTACCGAGTTCTCCTTCCTTTCTCCTCAAGAAGTCCCGCTTCTAAATACGCCACATGCATTCTTTGTTCAGGCGGAATGTAAAAGCCGTGTGACTGGCCACACTTGCCCGTCGGCATTGACTAAAAATATTACGATAATAGTCACTTGATCTTTACATAGAATTATAAATTACCTAATTTTTCGTTCGTTTTTATTCAAGGTAAAACTCTCTTGTAATATATTTCATTACAGAAGAGAGATAATAATAAATAAATTTAAAATTAAAAAACTACCTATTAGTCGTTTTCATGGTAATTTTATTATGTATCTTAACAAAAATTACCATTTCAGATTCGTGAGTAAATTTGTTTAAATCCATTTTAACAAGTTGATACTATACCCGTTATTACTTTCAGCTGAAAAAAGTTCTGCGTTGTTTATTCGGATCGCGAGTTAGCGGCGCTGATATCTGCTCCTTCAGGACGTATTTAATTGCCCGCAATTCCCGTCTTCCGGGTACGAAGACGTGCGTGAGTCCGCATTAATTGCCCTCGGGCGACGTGCATCTGCGTTCGTCGCGGTGTGCGTGATGCATTAAGGACAAGTTGTCGCAGCTGCAGGTACCGAGAAGAGCGGTGCAACGGTTTCAATTGTCCGCAGTATGGCCGCTAGCTTAGCTTGTCGACTAGGCCTCATAGTCGTTATCCTTGAGAGCGCGCCGTGCATCTCTTTTGTTTTGTTTCAGCGTACACGGAACGAAGAGCGGGCGGAAAGGCGGCAAGAGAGAAACGGCGCGAATAGAGAGACGGCAGGAAGAAAAAGGAAGACAGAGGTAACCGAGGAACCACGGCACAATGAAGGCCCGAATGTTGCAAAAATGCCTGTAGTGTATCCGCGCGACGATACGACCAAGGCTCCTACAAGAAATGATAATTGCCGGTATCCCGCCACCCCGCAATGCCCCGCGCTGTTTCATCCTGATCTATCTTGCTCCCCCTTTCATCCTATCAGCTTCTTCCGCTCGTGCGATTGGTATTGCGAGAGAGCTACCCCTTTTCGCCAGAGTCACCGGTTATTAGAGCGAAGGTATCCTTGAGGACTCCCTCCACGTGCCGTTCAACTATTATCTCGAAAATACAGACCAATATTCCGTTCCGAGTCGTTTTCATGCATGATTGTTAGTTTTGTTTTTTTCTCGTCATATTTTAGCACAGCTTGGTATTCAAACGAGGATGAATAAGTATTAAAGAGAGACGGTGGTTGAGGTGGGCGGATTCGGGTTAATTTATTATATCGTAATTGCCATTGGAAACGCGAAAATAATAAATGATAGTTCGTTGCGCAAAGAACTCTCTTTATTTTTGCTTGCGTTCTTTTCTGTAATTGCCAATATATTCCAGGTTGTTTTGCAATAAATATATTTATTTACAAACATTGTTTTTTTTTTTTGGAAAGATTATTCAGGAGAAGTTCGGATTATTATTGCAGTCGTTGTATGTAGCGGGGTAAAATGGCTTAGTTCATTTTGAATTGAGCGGCGTTTTTGTGAGACCGAGATCTAATTGCGGAACGACGATGAATTTTTTGACGAACCGCTCCCATGAAAAATCACTCGTCAGTCATACAATATCGCCCTCTGTGGATCCAGTCATCGTGAATCAACGGCCAGGAACCATATGTTTCTAACCGACTGAGCTATGGAGTCACTGAGAAAACGGTCGTAATTAAAGACCACCCAATGAGCACTTTGTGTTGATCGGCAAATCAACGGAAACTCGAGTCAAAAACCTCTCATTATGCGCTTCATTATTTTGCAGGTGCAATTTATTCGCGTGTAATCAATCCTCCCGATCGCATTTCTCTTTTTCTGACATTTGGACACGCACTGTCTGTTTGCACATCATGCAGTTCACTTAAAATCTGACATGTAATGTTTATAAAGAAAACAAATAAACATCAGGAATGAGTTTTTTTTTCATCGTTTTTACTGCGTTGATAAACAAGTACATTTTAATTTTTTCAATTGTTTACAAGAAATTTAGATAAATAAGTTTATGGTGTAACATCATGTTTACTTGTTTTCTTTAAATTTGATATTTTTATATGAAAGTATAAGATAATATTAGATCTGACATGTGCAAGATCAAATTGCAGACAGAAAAGAATTTCTCTACCTGACTTGAAATCTTCTCTACCTTCAAGAGGGAGAAGATAACATGGCCGCTCTAAGCCACTAAACAAGCCAACTAGTGGGCCCGCAATGGTCCCCGTAGCTAAAGGCATTAACGCCCGTATTGTGAAACCAGTGAACACTTAACAGGAGTTCGAAGAGTACAAAGAAAACATCTTGTAAGAAAATATCTTGTTTACGCTCATTTCTCTATCATATCTATGCGATATAACCATAAGCAAAATAATCACATTTATCTAATTAGTACAACAACTATAACGTTTTTAAGTATATTAGCATTATTGATATCAAGACATGTAATTAGTAATAATTTTGTAGAAAAAAATAAATATTTATATATAATTTACATTTTAAATAATAATCATATAGTAAATTTTTATTTATAAAATTTGAGAAGAACTGGACAAATTTGTTACATTTTAATCGCATTAATAGTTTTTTATCTTCTGACATATATTCCGACACGTCGATGTCTATATACTCGCGTACATAGAAGCCGTGTTTTACTGTATGAATTTCGGACCTCGCTAGCTCAATGCCCCACTCGGCCCATAGTGGGAGAATCATTCGTCCACCGACAACGCTATTGGTTACCGAGATTGCGTTAGGACGTCTACCGATGAGTAAATGCATGAGTGGAATTCATTGTGGGTTCATCGAAGAGACGGTGATCCTGGAGGAACGTTAAAATCTTCGCGAGGTTGGTGCGCATTAAGGTGCAGTATACTCCATTGTGGTTTTACAACGAAATGTTTTCGACGGTAATGTAACACTTGCACATGATTTTCGCAATTATTCGCGTAAACTTTGACATTTCGCCAGAAAAATACAAAGGGTCAAATCCACGTATATCGACCTAATTGTCTATGAAAATTCTGAATATTTAATCAGTTTTAGAGAAATCCAATTTTTTCATTTTGTTCTAGAATGCGATACTTATTCCAGAAAAAAATATAAAGAACGTGATCTTTCTGCGATTAAGAAAAATGTATTAAAAATTGTTTCTTTCTTTCATTGCAATTTTAATTTTTAAAGTCGTGTTATTTTTAATCGATTAGTAAAACTATGTTGGAGATGTATTTTAGATTGTTTAGATTTTTGGACCATTAAAATATGTACATGTTATTCTATTATTCTAAGATACGTACATATTATTTATATGTGCATATTATTCTAAACATTCAAAAGACCACGCATATATATATATATATATATATATATATATATATATATATATATATATATATATATATAT
>QVOA01011694.1:0-21302 GCA_014825685.1 Pseudomyrmex cubaensis | reverse complement strand
GTCACAAATTGAAATAAAAGAATTTCTGACGCTGCAGAGAGCATAATAGGAAAACCAAGCTGCACAAGCTTCTTTAAAACCGATAAATGCACAGAAGCAGGGCGCATCACTTCTCTTAAAGCAGGGCGGCGCAAACTTAAGAAGAAAAGTGCAAAACCAACAGCCCAAGCCGTGATTGTTGTTGCCCAGGCAGAACCCCACATGCCTAATTTAGGAAAGCCGCATAATCCATAAATAAGGGCTGCATTTAAAAGCCCATTACACAGGGCCATTAAAGGCATAATCCATAAAAGCATCGATTCCGCACCTAAAGAAGGCAAGGCAACACGAAATACCCCAATTAATGCAAGATCTGGCAAAAGAGAGCAAAGAAGAATATGAATAAAGTGATGACCAGTATGAACCACATCACTCGGCTCACCAATTGCACCAAAGATCGAACCCGCATAAAATAAAATAATAAAACACGGGATAAAAGCTAAGAGAGACAAAATAAAGGTCGCACTCATAACACTACGACCATCATGAAGCACATCATGCCCATGATCTTTCGCCCCACGTGATTGAGAAAGTAAAATCCCTCCACCACTTAAGAGGCATTGAAAAACAACCATCGTTGTCAAAAATACATTATTCGCAAGCCCGCCAATCGCTAGCGCTGAAACACCTAAACCTCCAAGTAATATTGTATCAGTAACACCCATCGCCATTTCCGAAACTTGCGATAGAGCCAAAGGTAAACTCACGCGAATTAAAGAACGCGCATGAGAAGAAAAAGATGTATGTTCTATAGAATTCATAGCCTCTTCAATAAACAGCTTGATGCTCAAAACAAGTCCAAAAATATCAAAGATGCAATTTCTATAGCGCATTGATTAAAAATATGTGCTATAAGCCACACCGTAATTCTATGTTTTCTTCTCATATGACTTCAAAAGTATAGCGTAACATGTCTTTTCCTAAATCTTCTCCTCTTTACCTTCATAATAGTGCCTCTCGCCGCCTAGAGGCTTTTACTCCTATCGATCCTAATAATGTGCGTGTTTATTTTTGTGGTCCTACTGTTTATGATCGCGTTCATTTAGGCAATCTTCGTGCAATGCTGAGTGCTGATATTCTTGTCCGCACCCTCAAAAGCCTCTATAAAAATGTTACTTTTGTGCGCAATATCACAGATATTGACGATAAAATCATACAACGTGCCCTAGATAATCAAGAAGAAATTACCCATCTTACCCAACGTACAACAACCTATTTTCATGAAGATCTTGCAGCCCTTCATACCCTTCCCCCAGATATAGAGCCAAAAGCTACCGATCATATTGCAGCAATGCTCTCTATGATTGCCCGCCTTATCGAAAAAGGCCACGCTTATGAAGCCTCTGATGAAGGACGCGGAAATGTTCTTTTTGATGTTTCTTCCTTCAAAGAATATGGGCAACTTTCAGGGCGCTCAATAGAAGATCTTCAAGCAGGTGCACGTGTTGAAATTAGTTCATATAAGCGCCATCCCGCTGATTTTATTTTATGGAAACCCTCCCTAGATCATGAACCAGGATGGGACAGCCCTTATGGACGTGGCCGCCCAGGATGGCATATTGAATGTTCTGCAATGTCTGCCCAATATCTAGGCGAAAAATTCGATATTCATGGTGGTGGAAACGACCTCCTCTTTCCACATCATGAAAATGAACGCGCGCAATCTTTATGCCACTGCACACATGACAAAGAAGGCGGCTTTGCGCAATATTGGCTTCATGTAGGAATGCTTCTTTCTAATGGAGAGAAAATGTCGAAATCACTCGGCAATTTCCATACTATTCGTGAAGCCCTCGATCATGCGCCTGCTGAAGCATTGCGTTTTCTCTATCTAAGCACACATTATCGCTCTACACTTGATTTTTCTTGGAAAAAACTAAACGAAACAAAGCAAATTCTTGATCGTTTCTATCGCGCTCTTGAAAAAACACCGCCTCAAAATGACAAGGCTGAAAGCGCTTATGCACAAGAATTTCTTGATGCGCTTTACGATGATCTCAATACGCCTCTTGCCCTATCCTATCTTCATAAATTTGCCGATCTTAGCCTTAAAGGCAATCAAGAAGCTTCTGATCATCTTTATCATTGCGGGCAACTCATTGGATTATTTACCATGAGCCCAACCCAATGGTTTCAAGGCGATACAGAAATTTCATTCCATGAAATCACTAAATTGCTAGCAGAACGTCAACAAGCCAAAAGAGAGAAAAATTTTGCACGCGCTGATGAAATTCGTAGCCATCTCAAAACCCATTCTATTATTCTCGAAGATGGTCCTCGAGGCACAATCTGGCGTAAAGAATAATAGCGCCCAATGGATATAAATATGAAAGAGATAACAACAAAACATGAAACAACAAAATATGAAAAAGGTAGAGGATTATCGCCTTTAACAGCTTTTGATCCTGTCATTATTCTCGTACGTCCACAACTTGCAGAAAATATCGGCACAACAGCACGCGCTATGGCGAATGGCGGGCTCTTCCATCTTCGTATTGTTGCCCCGCGTGATGGCTGGCCCCAAGAGCGTGCTTGGCCTGCTGCTTCAGGTGCTGACCGTATTTTAGATGCAGCAACAATTTATGACACTGTTGATGATGCAATTTCAGATCTTCAACGTGTTTATGCAACCTGTCCACGCCCACGCCACATTATTAAACCTGTGCTTACAGCCCGCGCTGCTGCCACAGAACTAAAAGAAATTTCTCAAAGAAATCTCAAATCTGGCATTCTCTTTGGCCCAGAACGTGCAGGGCTTGATAATGATGATATTGCCCGCGCTGACACACTCATACGCTACCCTTTAAATCCTGATTTTATGTCACTCAATCTTGCGCAAGCTGTGCTTGTCATGGCCTATGAATGGTATCTTACACAAGATACCACAATAGAGCGCCATTTTATGACCAATGAAACCCATATCGCTACAAAAGGAGAATTGGAAAATTTTATGGAACATTTATTACGTGAACTTGATGAATGCGGTTTTCTCCGCAATGAACAAAAACGTCCTCGTATGATACGCAATTTACGCCATTTCTTCACACGTGGTGAAGTAACAGATCAAGAATTACGAACACTCCACGGTGTAATACGCGATCTTGCGCGCGGCAAAAAACCTTCACAATAATAACAAGCAAAATAAACCCATTAAGTACCCCCATTAAGTATAAATGAGAAATAGATGATGAAAAAACCCAATATTCCTTTTTCTCTCTTTCAGAAAAAGCAAACAACAATTATTCATTCCCGCGATATTAGTATGCGCGGCGAAGAAAATACCTATCGCCATGTTAAGCGCATCGGATTTAAAAGCCATTTTTGGCAAGATATTTTTCATCAATTACTAACGATTCGTTGGTCTGTATTCTTTATTTATTGCGCATCGCTTTATATTATTATTAATCTTGTTTTTGGATTAATTTACTTCCTTATTCCAACAGGCATTAAAAATGTTATGCCTTATGATTTTATTAATGATTTCTTCTTTAGCGTCCAAACAATTTCAACAGTCGGCTATGGTGCCTCATATCCTATTAATACACCGACTAATATTATTATGACCATTGAAGAGCTTGTTGGTCTTCTTTATTCTGCCCTTGCAACAGGATTAATTTTTGCACGTTTTTCACGTCCTACAGCGCGCGTTATTTTTAGTAATGTTGCAACAATTTCTTCTCCAAAAAATGACCCTCAACTTTGTATCCGCATTGGTAATATGCGCTCAACCCCTCTTGTTAATGTTGATATGGAGGTTGTACTTGCGCGCTCTATGATTGATAATGATGGCAATCGTACCCTTAATTTTACCAAATTAGAGCTTCTTCATAGCCATATTCCGCTCTTACGTGTAAGCCTGCCTATTGTTCATTATATTACTGAACAAAGCCCTCTTAATAATTTTGAACAAGAAAAATTCTCTCAAGAAAATGCAGAACTTATCGTTTGCCTCACAGCTATTGACCCGATTTCATCACAAAATGTCTTCTGTTGCCATATCTACAAACCTGAGAAAATAGAAAAAAATTATCGCTTTAAAGAATTGATTCATACGGGCGCCAATAAAGAAATTGAAGTAAATTTCAATTTTTTCCATTCTATTGAACCAGAAAACATACCTCCTGATGAGGATACTATTTCTATTACGACCTAAAATACGATAGAAATAAAAATAAAAATAACATATAAAAAAAGGGCATTATAAATGCCCTTTTCTTTTAACATCTCATCTAATGCTTTATTTTTAATTTAGCTTTTTATCGCATCATCAAGACGTTTTAATACTGTTTGACGCCCCATCAATTTTAAAAGAACAGGCAATTCAGGCCCTGCAGCTTCACCAGTCAATGCAAGACGTAAAGGTAAGAATAATGCCTTGCCTTTGCGTCCTGTTGCTTCTTTAATCACATCAACCCACTGCTTCCATGTTGTTTGATCCCATGGTTCAGAAGGAAGAAGCTCTTTTGCTTTTTGTAAAAATTCATGCTCTTCAGGCTGTGAAGGCGGCACAATATCTCTATAAACAACATCCCACCAATGCGAAATTTCAACAGCAAGATCAATATTGCCACGAATAGCCAGCCAAAAATCCTCTTTTGCATTTTCTGGCAAGCGATCTTTCATCTCATCAAAAGACATCGCATGAAGCATACGCCGATTAAGGGCAAGAAGCTGCGTCATATCAAAACGGGCGGCAGAACGAGAAACATCAGCAAGATCGTAACTTTCAACCATCTCCTTCATGATCAATGGCTCTGGATCTTTAGAAGTTCCTAAACGTGCAAGATAGCCAACAATCGCACGCGGCTCAATACCATCATGGCGTAAAGTTGCAAGTGCTAAACCACCAATACGCTTAGAAAGTTTTTCGCCTCCACTACCTAAAAGCAAAGGGAGATGGGCAAAAGTAAATTTTGTTTTCTTTCCGCCACATGCCTCATGAATAGCATCAACTAAATCAATCTGAACCCCTGTATTGGTCATATGATCTTCACCACGTACAATATGTGTAACGCCAAGATCGATATCATCAATAACAGAAGCGAGCGTATATAAAATTGTTCCATCAGCACGCAAAAGAACAGGATCAGAAATCGCTGTTAATTTAACTGTGCTTTCACCCATGACCAAATCTTGCCATTTGCGTGTTGTATCGCTGAGTTTAAAGCGCCAATAAGGTTTTTTACCATTTGCCTCAGCACGCTCACGCTGCTCATCAGTCATTTTTAACATTGCGCGATCATAAATTGGCGGCTTGCCCGCACGAAGGCGCTGCTCACGCTTAACTTTAAGTTCAAGTTCGCTTTCAAAACAAGGATAAAGACGCCCAGATGCTTTTAATTTTTCAATAATTTCATCATAACGTGCAAAGCGATCAGATTGTTTTGCAAACTCATCCCATTCAATACCAAGCCATGCAAGATCGCGGAAAATACCATCTTCATATTCTTTTTTGCCACGCTGCGTATCTGTATCATCCATACGGAGTAAAAAACGCCCACCATGACGGCGTGCAAAAAGATAATTCGCTACAGCAAGGCGCGCATTACCAACATGCAGCGAACCTGTAGGAGAAGGAGCAAAACGAAGTTTCATAAAATATCTTCTTTAAAAGCTAAATTTTAAGGTAAATGATTAGAAACGAATTTTCAGAAATTTAAAAGATCTATAATCTATAATAGAATTTCTGTAACATATTTTCGTAATCGAAACTAATGACGCACAACTTCATGCTGTTCAACGTCACCTTCCTCATCATGTAGCGTATCACTAAAAGGCGATAATTCCTCTTCCTCAACTAAACGTCTTGGATCAATTAATCGCCAATCACATTCCATAGAAGTTGCAGGATTAGAGGTAAAATCATCTAACTCTGTGCTACAACGCCACCCATCTTCTTTTGTGCCATGAATTTCAGCATTCTCACCAAAAGATAACCAACTTTCTAGAACTTCACGCGCAGAAGCGCCCGGCATACGGCAGCGCTCTATACTATCACGCACATAAGCGCGAGCAAATGCATTAGCATGCGCAAGATCAAGAAAGCCTTTAACCTCTTCCATAGCGCCATTTTCTAAAAAACCATCATCAACAGCACCTGAATTATCGATAAGACGTACCGAAATTTCAGAAGATTCTTTTTGATCTGTTTCTAAAATCTCTGTCTTTTCAGTTTGTATGTGCGATGCCATATTTTCTATAAATTCTTTACGATCATGTGTCTTATCATCATAAGGCATTTTTCATTCACTCTCTTCTATATCATTCTGCTCTTTTAATTTCTTTAACAAAAACTCACGCCCAACTTTAACACGCGGCACACCATCATAAGCAACAATATCGGCTGTTGCATAGGTTTCAGACCAAACTTCTGGCAAGAAAGAACCTGTGCCAATCACATCAATTGGCGCATGTGAATCATGCATAACGATACATTTTGCAACACTAAAGCCAGAAGAAGCCACAATCTTCACTTTAGAATAACCCGCATGATCAAGCACTTCACGCATGCGCCAAATCGCTGCTGCAGACACACCTGTTCCCACCAAATAACGCAATTCTTTCTCAGAGCGATAGCGTCTTGTCGTTCCAGGAGAATGACGCTCTAACACTGCATAAGAAAGCTGTGGATCGAGCCCTTCTAAAAAGCGCCCACCATGAGTATCTAAACGCACTGCAAGGCGCCCCTCTTGTGCGGCTTCGCTAAAGCGCTTACATACTGCAAGACTATCGGTAATTTCTGCCCCAAAATAATCCACCAGCACCGTTAAAGGTTCATTTGGATAAAGTTCGGCATACATTTCCGCCGCCCGCACTGTAGAACCAGCATAGCCAATCAATGCATGTGGCATTGTTCCCAAGCCACGCTCAAGACCAAAAAAATGAGCGGTGCTATCATTAGCATTACCAATAAAACCACGCGCCCCTTCTTTTTGTGCAGCACGCGATCCTATAGAAGCTGCATAAGCCATCTGTTCTTGCATCTCTCCACCCGCACAATGACGCGCATCCATTGCAAGAAAAGGCGTTTTTGGTAAAGCAAGTGCCATTTGATAAGCATTATGGGCAGCAACACAAACAGCACCGATTTTTTGTAACAAAAGTGTCTCTAAAGGTGCAAGAACTGAAAAAGACCCTGTGAGATAAAAAAGCGGCTCCCCCGCACCAACCCAACTTCCTTCTTCATACATCACATGATATTTAAAGGAAAAACCTTGCTCTTTTGCAACATTATGCAACCATGCAAGCGCAAGACCACAAGCAGAAATCACAGGACGGCGAATAAAAACAGCATAAGTTACTTGATTATCACCAAATTTCTCAACTATTTCCTTTGTGCGTAAAAAATAAGCATCTGTACGACCAGAAATTATTTTAGAATCTAAAGCTGCTTGTGCGTTAAATGTCTTTTCGAGCATTCCGTTTTCTCCTCACATTCTACCCTTAGACTACCCTTAGATACGTGTCTTCTTTAAAGCATCTGCCAACAAGAATGCCATTTCCAAAGATTGTTCTGCATTCAGACGTGGATCACAAAAACTTTCATAACGATCATTAAGATCAGCCTCTGTTAAACAATGCGCCCCCCCGATACATTCTGTAACATCACGCCCAGTCATCTCAAGATGAATCCCTCCAGGGCTTAGCCCTACTTCAGAAAATACATCAAAAAAGCCAATAACTTCGCTTAGAATATCGTCAAAAGAGCGTGTTTTGATTTTATCTAACGTTGTGGTTGTATTGCCATGCATTGGATCACATAGCCATGTTACAAAATGCCCTTTTTCTTTTACAATCCTTAATAAAGGAGGTAGAAGATCACGAACCTTCTCATGCCCCATACGTGAAATTAACGTAATACGCCCCGCCTCATGATGAGGATTAAGAATATCTAGAAGCTCTATTAACTCCTCAGCCTTAGTCGTAGGGCCTACCTTAATACCAATCGGATTATGAACACCTCTTAAAAATTCTACATGTGCACTATCAAGCTGACGCGTTCTATCACCAATCCATAAGAAATGTGCCGAGCAATCATAATATTGCCCTGTTGTACTATCTATGCGCGTCAAAGCTTGTTCAAAAGGTAAAAGCAGTGCTTCATGAGATGTATAAAATTCAGTCTCATCAATTTGCGCAGCTGCGTCATCAAGCCCACAAGCTTGCATAAAAGAAAGTGTTTCATCAATGCGATGCGCTAAATCACGATAGCGCTCCGCTAAAGGAGAACGCTCAACAAAATCTAAATTCCATCGATGCACTTCATGAAGATTAGCATAGCCCCCACGTGAGAAAGCACGCAATAAATTCATTATTCCTGCAGCTTGGAAATAGCCAACCTCCATACGTTTCGGATCAGCTTGGCGTGCTTCTTTCGTAAATTCTGCCCCATTAATCACATCACCACGATAACAAGGTAATGTTACACCATTTTGTGTTTCAGTATCAGAGGAGCGCGGCTTTGCATATTGCCCTGCCATACGTCCAATTTTAACAACAGGTACTTTACCACCAAATGTTAAGACAACTGCCATTTGTAACAAAATACGAAATGTATCGCGCACCGTATCAGCTGTAAAATCTTGGAAAGATTCAGCACATGCGCCACCTTGTAACACAAATGCTTCACCACGTCCCGCCGCTGCAAGCCGCTCTTTCAAACGCCTTGCTTCACCTGCAAATACTAAAGGTGGATATCGATGCAAGCGCGCCTCAATCTCATGAAGAGACTCTTGATCCTCATAAGAAGGAGCCTGACGAATATTTTTTTCACGCCAGCTTGTTAACGACCAGTTTGAACGTGTCACGCTTTTACGACCTTTCTTGAGGATTATCTTCCTCAAAGAGTATAGATTTAAAGATTGTAAAATTAAAGATTATAAATTTAAAAGTAATTTTTATGAAGAAAAAAGAAAGATAAGGGTAGTGGCTTTTAAAGCTTTAGAAAAAGTTTTAAAAGTAAAATACGATCCAGCGCTTTTATATCAGGATGAACCATGACAATATCCTCTTTCGATAAAACA
This sequence comes from Pseudomyrmex cubaensis, assembly GCA_014825685.1. Classification (NCBI taxonomy): domain Eukaryota; kingdom Metazoa; phylum Arthropoda; class Insecta; order Hymenoptera; family Formicidae; genus Pseudomyrmex; species Pseudomyrmex cubaensis. Next base: position 12,240 of record QVOA01011694.1, on the reverse strand, counting down.
AATGATAGAATAAACTCCCATAAAACAAAAATGATAATTTTAGGGGCAACAACCCTTTTAAGCGGTCTTTTCTTATCTTCTATTGCGACATCCCAAGCGCAAGAAGTGCGTTTCGGTCAGGCTTATCAAGATAATGATAGCACAAATGCTGCACAAGCACCTGCAGGCGCAACAGGCGGCGGCAAGCATGGTGGGGAGCATTTCCATGCGAAAGGTCATCGCCCACCGCCGCCTGGCTATCAAGAAGCACCATCACCAGAATTTCAAAATGGTCCTGATCCAGAACATCAAGCAAAAGTTCACCGTGATGTCACAACAGGCTCAGATTTAAGCAAATTCGGTACGGCCTATCAAAATAGTAGCCCAACGCAAAGCGGTGACCTTGGCGATTCCACAGGCAATGGCTGGGTTGCGCCAAGAGGAAATGGATGGTGAGAGCTTAAAACTTAAAGCCCATCAACAAAGCGCGTTGGCGTGCGCATTGTCACAAACTCTTCAGCCGTTGTTGGATGAAGCGCTAATGTGCGATCAAGAGCGCGCTTTGTTAAAGATTCTGTAACTGCAATCGCAAGAATCTGTATAATTTCGGGCGCATCACTGCCTATCATATGCGCACCAAGAACACGATCACTCTGAGCATCTATAACCAATTTCATAAAGATTTTACCTTCACGTTTTGGCAAAATTTTCTTCATTGGCGTAAAAGAAGTCGTATAAATTGCTAATTTTTTATATTTCTTTTTTGCTTCATCCTCACTCAATCCAACAGAAGCAAGAGGTGACGAAAAGAAAACCGCTTTAGGTGTTGTTTCAAAAGACCATTGCCGCCCTTGTGGTGCAAAAAGTTCTTCTGCCAATAAATGACCTTCTGCAATCGCAGTCGGTGTAAGATTATAACGATCAATTACATCACCAATCGCATAAATAGATGGTGAGGATGTTTCAAAAGATTCATTAACACATATATGATTATTTTCTGTTTTAATCCCTAAATTTTCAAGCCCCAAGCGTGATATTGCGGGTCTTCTGCCTGTTGCCATCATAACAGCATCAACTTCTAAAACTGACCCATCATTTAAAAATAAATGTAAATCCTGACCTTTTTTCTCAATTTTAACAGGGCTTTTACCCACATGTTCCTCAATATGATAAAGGGGAATTTGTGCCTTTAAAAAATGTCTCATTTCAGTATCAAAACCTGCCAAAGGCAAATCTTGACGATAAATAAGATGGGTTTTTGAACCTAATCCTGCAAAAATCCCCGCAAATTCAACACCAATATAACCACCACCAATAATCGCTACGCGCTTAGGCCTTTGAGGAAGATGAAAAACCTCATCAGAAGTTATTGCAAATTCCGCCCCTTCAATCTCTAATTTATGCGGTGCTGATCCAGGTGCTAAAATAATTTTTTTAGCATAAATAACTTCGTTCACCTTCGTTTTATTTAAAGTCGTTTTATTTAAAGTCGTTTTATTTAAATTAGAAGGGATAATCTCAATCTGATTCGGTGCTGTTAAGCGCCCTTCCCCTTCAAAAATATCAACACCTGATTTCTCCAATAATGATATATAAATATTATTTAAACGTGATATTTCTTTATTTTTACCCTCAATAAGGCGCGTCCAATCATGAGATGGGCGTAAAACATCCCATCCATAACTGGGCCCATCCTCAATAGCACGCCCTATTTCAGAAGCATAAACCATGAGTTTTTTAGGAACACAGCCTAAATTCACACAAGTTCCTCCCCAGTGACGTCGCTCTACAATCCCAACACGTGCACCATGTTGGGCAGCAATACGTGCACATCGCACGCCGCCAGAGCCCGCTCCTATCACAAAAAGATCATATTCTTGCATGCCTAAATCCCTATAATCTCATGATTTATACGACTTCTTCCAAGTGACTTCTCTAATGCTTAGAAAAAGCCTGCAGGGACATTTTTTATTAACGTTCTGCAAATGCTTTCTCAACAACATAAGAGCCTTGGCGATTCATGTTGCCTTCTTCAAAACCCCGCTCTTCTAAAAGTTTTTCTGTATCTGCAAGCATTTCAGGTGATCCACAAATCATGACACGATCATGCTCTGGATCAAGCTCATCAATATTAAGATCACGGAAAATACGCCCTGATTTTATGAGATCTGTAATACGTTCTTGAACAGGAAAATCCTCACGCGTTACAGCAGGATAATATTTTAATTTTGCCTTTACATCTTCACCAAGAAATTCATGTTCTGGCAAAAGTGTTTCAATAAAATCTTTATAAGCCAACTCACCACATTCACGCACTGTATGAGTCAAAATAACATTCTCATAGCGCTCATAAACATCGGGATCTTTAATAAGGCTAATAAAAGGCGCAAGCCCGGTCCCTGTTGAAAGAAAATAAAGATTCCGCCCAGGCTTTAAATTATCCAAAATCAATGTTCCAACAGGCTTACGCCCTATCAAAACCGTATCCCCTATTTTCACATGACGAAGCCGTGAAGTTAGAGGACCTTCTTCTACTGCAATAGAGAGAAATTCCATTTGGTCTTCATAATTAGCAGAAACGATCGAATAAGCACGAAGTAAAGGCTTACCTTCAACCTCTATGCCTATCATCGTGAATTGACCATTTTCAAAACGCAATCCAGGGTCACGAGTCGTTGTGAAGCTAAAAAGGCGGTTTGTCCAATGATGAACCTGCAAAACTTTTGCAGGATAAAGATGACCATATTCTTTTGAAGGATCAGCTAGGCGAAATTGTTTCCCATGACCTTCATGGGCAATAATCCCACTAAGAGCTTCTTCGATTTCTGGTGTCGGGGCAGAATGAGAAGGAAATATTGTTGTCATATATGTCTCTCTAACTCGCTATTTATTTTCAGAAAATATCAATACCCAGATATAAAGGGACTCTCCAAATGCATACTCCGAAAAATGAAAAAATTATAGGGAGAAAACCTCTCTTCATCATCATTCTCTTTTTATTGCATGCTTCTCTATTGATAGAAGGACAAAACTCACACACAATAGAGAGATGATAGATTATGTTGATCCAGATAATTCTTCCCTCTCTCCTGCTGAAATTGCACTTCTTGAAGCAGAGAAAAATTTTACAACTCCCCTTCATATTACAGCACGTGAACGCCCCCTTCTTTTGCGCCATATCGCACGTGCCCTCAATAGTGATAAAACAAGCATCAATGCCCATGAGCTTCTTCAAGCGCTTTGCAAAGTAAGAAAACGCTATTGGGCAAACCAGATGATGAATAAATCTCATCGCGCTGGAGATATATGGGTAAGAAAAAGTGATGTCCTCACTGCTTCTGAACATATTACTGACCCGCTTATTTCTGAAGAAAATCTTCTTCAAGCACTTGATGCTGTTATAGAAGAAAGATGGCGGACAAGTTCTGAAAACCCTTCTCATATTTTACAAGAAGTGCGTGCTGATTTGGCTGATAATGGTCAATTTCTTTCAAGCAAACAACTCGAACGCCTCTCTCAATCAATTGCGCGCGCCTTTGGTAATATTGATCTCGGTTTTGAAGATGAAGTGCTTCTTGCCGAAGAATTACGCATACGTGAACAAGAAGAAATCCGCCAACGTGCTGAAAATCACAAAAAACGTGAATTAGAGCGTCTTTCTCAATGGGAAGCCTCTCTTGTTCCTTTTGATGATGTCCCAGCCCTCCTTCATTGCTCACGCCGTGAAGCCTTAAGATGGGTTGCCGAAAACCGCCTTCCCATTGCGAAAAGAGAAGCACAAAAAGACGGCATTGAAATTTATTATTATGATCCGATAGAACTCAAAAAATGCCAAAAACTTCTTCCTCAATGGCGTAAAGGCGAAAAAACCCCATCTTCTGAATCCCTTCATAAAGGCAATAAAAAAGAAAATGCTGCCATTGCCCGCATAGCTGCACTTGATCGCTTTGCTGCACATTTCCGCACAGCCCGCGCTTTAAAAAGACGCATTACCCTCGTAACAGGCCCTACAAATTCTGGAAAATCCTATACAGCACTAAACGCTCTTGCCAATGCACAAAGCGGTATTGCCTTAGCCCCCTTGCGCCTTCTTGCTCATGAATTTCGTGAAGCCCTCATAAGCCGCGATGTGCCTACCTCATTAACAACAGGGGAAGAGCGCATTATTGACCCAACAGCGAAACATCTCGCTGCAACAGTAGAAATGTGCCCCTTCCATAATCCTGTTGATGTTGCGATTATTGATGAAGCACAAATGCTCATTGACCCCGATCGTGGTGCTGCTTGGACAGCTGCAATTATGGGCGTGCCTGCACGTCATATTTTTATCTTAGGCGCCGCTGATTGCATTCCACTTGTTAAAAAAATTGCCGAATTATGCAATGACCCTGTTGATGAAATTCATCTAGAACGCAAAACCCCGCTCAAAACAGGCCCTCATTTAGCACTTGAAAATCTTCGTGCAGGCGATGCACTTATTGCATTTTCTCGCCGTGATGTTCTTGATCTTCGCACAGAACTTACTGCCATCAAAAGGCGTGTCGCTGTTATTTATGGCGCCTTAAGCCCCGAAGTGCGCCGCGCTGAAGCTGCACGTTTTAATAATGGTGAAGCCGATATTCTCATCGCAACTGATGCAATTGGCATGGGGCTTAATCTCTCTATAAGGCGCGTTGTCTTTAGTACCTTACGTAAATATGACGGACGCCAAACACGTACACTCACGTCACAAGAAGTGAAGCAAATTGGCGGGCGTGCGGGGCGTTTTGGTAAGCATGAAAATGGTCTTGTTTGCGTCTTAGATGGTGCAGGAAGTCCGAATTTTATTCATAAAATGCTCGAAGCACCACCAGAAGCTTTGAAAGAATTGCGCCCTCTCGTACAGCCTGATTCCGATATTGTGCAAGCTGTTGCGCAAGAAATGGGATCAGATAGTCTTTATGGTGTGCTTGTCCGCATTAAACATGCTGTTCTCCGCCCTAATGATCCACATTATCGCCTTGCTGATATGGAGCAAATTCTTGAAATTGCCTCAGCACTTGATGGTGTCGAAAATCTCGATCTTCATACAAGATGGATCTATTCTATGTGCCCCATTAATCTACGAGATCGCGGAATTCCGCGCTTGGTAGAATGGGCATCACTTCATGCAAAAAAGCGGCAAATCCTTCCTCCAGGAACAGGAAAGCTTGTGCCAACACATACAGCATCACATGAAGATCTAGAGCGTGCTGAAAAGCGTCATCGCCGTCTTGTAACATGGCGCTGGCTTGCAATGCGTTTTCCTGAAATTTATGCAGAGCTTGAGAGTGCTGAAAAAAATGCATCCCTCCTTAATGATTGGATTGAAAATGTCTTACGTTCACAAAGCCATTATCGTAAAATGACAGGACGAAACAAGCCGCCCCATAAAGGAAAAATATTTAAGAAAAATACACGCAAGCAACATGACAAGAAAAATAACAAGTCACATAAAAACGCTCAGTCATCAAAGCAATAACATCATGAAAAGAGGGTTAAAACTAGAGCCCTCTTTCCAATCATACCCCCCTTATAATCATGCCCCTTATAATCATGGCCCCTTATAAAATAGGGGAAATTTAGCCAATAACCTCAATGCCACCCATATAAGGGCGTAAGATTTCTGGAATGCGAATCTTACCCTCTTCGGTCTGATAATTTTCCATTACTGCAATCATCACACGCCCAACAGCAAGCCCGGATCCATTTAATGTATGCACAAAAATAGGTGATTTCTCACCACGATAACGCGCATTCATACGACGTGCTTGGAAATCCTTTATATTAGAACAAGAAGAGACTTCACGCCATGTATTTTGCCCAGGAATCCATGCCTCTAAATCATAGGTTTTTGCAGCCCCAAAGCCTGTATCACCTGCGCATAATAAAACACGGCGAAATGGCAAACCTAATAATTCAAGCACTTTTTCAGCCGCATGAGTCATACGTTCATGCTCAGCTTCACTCTCTTCAGGCTTTACAATTGATACAAGCTCACATTTTGTAAATTGATGCTGCCTTAACATCCCACGAACATCACGCCCAGCAGAACCCGCCTCTGAACGAAAACATTGAGATAAAGTCGTCAAACGTATCGGAAGCTGATCAGCTGAAAGAATATCACCCATAACAGAGGCAGTCAGTGGAACTTCCCCTGTTGGAATTAACCAACGCCCATCTGTTGTTTTAAACGAATCTTCGGCAAATTTTGGCAATTTATCCGTACTATACATCGCCCCATCATTGACTAAAAGCGGCACTGTCGTTTCTTGATACCCAAATAATTGCGTATGTGTATCAAGCATAAACTGACCTAATGCGCGCTCTAAACGTGCTAAAAGACCACGTAATACAACAAAACGCGCACCCGCAATCTTTCCCGCAGTAGGGAAATCCATCAAGCCAAGTGCTTCACCAAGTTCAAAATGCTGCTTAGCCTCAAAAGAAAATTTCGGCTTTTCACCACGCTCATAAATAACCTGATTATCATCTTCATTTTTTCCATCAGGAACAGAATCATCAAGTTGATTCGGCAATATCATCAAACTCTGATCAATATGATCTTGAATTTCTTGCGCTTCTTTTTCCAAAATCGCAATTTCTTCACGCAAAGCAATGGCACGTTCTTCAATAGCAGAAGTATCTTGCCCTTGACGTTTTGCCATACCGATTTCTTTTGCAATCGTCTTTCTTTGGCTTTGTGCTTCTTGCAACCGCACAAGGGCTGCACGGCGCCTCTCATCTTCACGTACTAATTGCGCTGCAATTGGTGGCAAACCGCGCCGCTTTAAAGATGCATCAAAATTATCTGGATCTGCACATAAGGCTTTTAAATCATGCATTTTACGCTCCCCTTATATCTCTTTTATCTCATCTTGTGACATATCTTTAGGCTCAACCCAACATGCAACAATAATAGACACCTCATAAAGCAGAACAAGCGGAATAGCGAGACCAAGCATTGTAATCACATCTGGAGGCGTAATAATTGCTGCAATTGCGAAAGCGCCAAGATATGCATAGCGTCTGATACGTTTTAATAATGATGTGCCAACTAATCCTGCACGAACCAATAAAGTCAAAATAACAGGCAATTCAAAACACATACCAAAAGCAAGGATAATCTTTGTAACAAGTGTTAAATATTCTGACACGCGCGCCTGTAATTCAATCCCCATAGTGGCCATTCCTCCTGCTTGCTGAAAAGAAAGAAAGAACTTCCACGCAAAAGGGAAAATAAAATAATAAGCAAGTGCTGCACCTAATAAAAACATAAAAGGTGTTGCTATCAGAAAAGGTGCAAAAGCATAGCGCTCACTACGATAAAGGCCAGGCGCTATAAAAATCCATGCCTGAATAGCTATCATCGGAAAAGAAAGAAAGAAAGCGCCAAAAAATGCAACACGAATATAAGTAAAAAATGCCTCATAAAGTGCTGTATAAATAAGATGCGGCTGCTCCCCTTTTTGACGCATTAAAGACGCTAATGGGGCCGCTAGAAAACGATAAATATCCCCTGCAAAATGATAACAAAGAATAAACGCCAAAATAAATGTAACAAGAGACCAAATAAGACGTTTTCTTAATTCAAGCAAATGATCCATCAAAGACATCGGCGTATCATAAGGTGCTTCCTGATTATTATTTATTGTCATGAGTTGACTTCATCCCTGTATCACATTCTTTTACAATCAAGACACGTTTTCCATAATGTAACGCAACTTCAGGCGGTAAAAAATGAGGTCGCATCCAATGAGGTGCCTCTTCAATTAAGCGCATTGCTGTTTTAGGTGGCAAAATTGACGGCGCACTCTCTAATAATTTTTCTTGCTCTTTTTCTTGCGCATTTTGTTGCGCATTATATGGCACAGATACCTCCCCACCTCCAAAGACACCAGGAGGGGGCGGAGGCGGAGGTGCTGGTGCGCGCGGAATTCCATCATAAGAGGATGAATCTAAAATTTGTTTTTCTTCTAATGACGCCTCTAATGTCCCTTTAGGATCAACCCAATGGCTTACTTGCTTGCGTAATGAAAAATTCTTTAGAGTTTGTAATTCTTTATGTGCATCGCCAAGATCTGCCTCTTTCACCATCTCATCAAGATGACTCTGAAATTCTTGCGCTAAATGCCTAACATATTTAATCGCCTTAGCAATCGTCCGCAACAAAACAGGAAGATCTTTAGGACCAATAACAATTAAAGCGACAGCGATAAAAAGTGCAATCTCCCCTATACTAAAATCAAACATCTCGCTCTTTCCTAGGCATCATGATTTTGGCGTTCTCAGTTTAGCACTCTAAACTTATAATTCTAAGAAGGTGAAAGAGGCTCTTTTTCTTCCTCTCCCTCAGCAGAAACCTCTTCAATATCTTGCACAAGTTCTTCACGTTTTGGAAGATCACTTATCCCCCCTAAACCAAACACACGCAAAAATAAAGATGTCGTTACCCAAAGAATAGGGCGCCCAGGCACTTCTCTTCTTCCTTTTGGTGCAATTAAGCCTTCCTCAAGTAAATTATCTAAAACGACCTGCCCTAAACTCACACCACGTATCGCCTCTATTTCAGAACGTGTGCATGGCTGATGATAGGCTATAATAGCAAGGCTTTCCATCGCACCACGGCTTAAGCGGCGGGGCTTTTCAACAATTCTCTTCAAAGCAGGTGCAAATTCTTTGCGTGTTCTCAACTGCCACCCACCAGCAACCCTACACAACTCTATCGCCCGCTCTTGATATGAAAGCGCCAACAACGCCATTAAAGACGAAAATTTATCACGCAAATAACCAAGATTTTGTTCATTCCATATATCGATAATCTGCGCCTCTTTTACAGGAAGCGCACTTGCAAAAATAAGTGCTTCTGCCAATAATATAGCACGCTCTTCTGCCCGTTCATCTAAAGGTTCTTGATAGCTCACACCTCCATTCCTCTCCATTCTATATCCCCAAAGATCTCATTTTGCCTTAATTCTAAAGAGCCTGTTTTAGCCATTTCCAATCCTGCTAATAACGCACCTGCTAATGCTGCACGTTTTTCTACAAGGCTCCCCACCTCTTGAGGAATAATCATCTTAAGAGATTGCCATCCCGCAACATGTTCAACCTTTAAAAGACGCATCATAATGATACGTGCTTCTTGCACTGTCCAATAATGATAAATACGCGGACGATATGAACGTTTTTTAGCACCTCTTCTCCGCATCGCAAGATAAGCAGATACAAGAGCAGGCAAATCAACTTTTAACTGCTCGCTATCAATCTCTATATGATCTTCAGCCTCTGGGCGTTCAAATACATCACTTCCAAGCAAAGGGCGCGCTTGAAGCCAAAAAGCAGCTTGCCGCATATGCTCTAATTCAACAAGACGCTCTTGCAATTGTTCGGCGGCATTCTCAACATCTTCTTCTTTATCGTCAGAATTAGGCAATAAAAGGCGTGATTTTAACCATGCAAGCCATGCCGCCATAACCAACCAATCTGCTGCTAATTCCAGCTGTAAAAACCGCGCCCCTTCAACAACAGATAAATATTGCTCAGCAAGCTGAAGAATAGATATCTCAGCAAGATTTACTTTCTGAGAACGTGCCAATTCTAACAAAAGATCAAGCGGGCCTTCAAAACCTTCTAAGTTTAAATGAAGCACATTCCCTGTAATGCCCGTCTTGATCATTCTCTCCTCCTTATAATTTAAAAAGAAGCCAATGTGCACGCAATCGAATGGGCATGAAGCTTGGCACAGAAATGTTTTGCTTCGGCAGCATCTGCAAAGCCACCAACACGCAAGCGCACAAAATTATGACCATTATGCTCAATCTTCGTATAAGCAGGCACATGATGCGCAAGAATTTCTGGTGCTTTATGCTGTAAATGTGCCCATTCTTTCTTGGCCTGTGTTTCATTATCAAGCGCTCCAAGCTGCACCTGATAATGCCCATGACTCGCTACATTTTTTGAGGATTTCCCTGTTTTTTCATGCTCGCTCTTCTCTGCTGCCTTTTCATGATGAACAGGCGCGCTCTCTTGCTTTTTATCTTGCTTTTTATGATGCGCTTGAGGTGATGGCGCAGGCTTCACAGGCGTTGAATCTTGCTCATCATCACTATCATCATTAGAATCAGCATCTGCAGCCTTTTCATTTTGAGGCGCTTTAGGCATCATATCACTTTTAATACCTATATTATTGGTATTTGGATGCGCCACCTCATTCTGATCCACAGAACCCCCATCTTGAGAACCACTTTGAGAAGCTTCTTGCGTAGTATCTTGTGTTTTTATTGCATTATTATTGCTCACATCACCACGCGATAACATACGCGCATCAGGCTGCTCAGGTGGTGAGGCAAGATGAACCGATCCTTTGCCACTCATATCTGGATCATGCGTGAGATCATCACTCATAATCTGCATACCACCAGGATCAACAGGGCGCTTCTTTAGAGGAAGTGATGGCGGCCCGATAATAGGAATATCTTTAGGACGACCACGCAATAAGCTCCATGTGCCTACAATCACTAATAAAAAAATAACAAGCGCAAGCGCACTGCCCATCAATTTTCGCGTTGCGGGATCATTGCCTAAAATTGTTGAAAGAAAACCCCCATCAACAGGATGCACTAAACGCCGCTCACCTGTCATTTGCGCACCTGTTCCCATGCGCATTCTTGGGCCTTCCATATAAGGAGGAACTTCTGTTTGAAAATCATCCTTCTCGCTTTGAGAAGCCCCCGCACTTCCATCTTGCCCTATGCCCATATCATGCGCATTCCCATCATGAGTCGCATGATTCTGCTCACCTTGCCCATGAGTCTGAGAAGGCTGGGAAGGCTGGGAAGGTTGAGAAGGTGGCTTATGAGGCCACATCGTGTCTTGTTCAGACATATTACCGTAATTCCTCTACAGCTTGAACACCAAGAACACCAAGCCCTGCACGCAAACTTGTCGCAATTGCTGAAATAAATGCAAGACGTGCAAAATTCTCTTTATCTGCATCCTCTTGAATAAAGCGTAAATGCGTCTCCTCACGTCCACGATTCCATAATGAATGAAAATCTGATGCTAATTCAATGCAATATGTTGCAATACGATGCGGCTCACGTGCCAAAGCAGCCGCACGAATTTGCCTAGGGAAGCTCGCGATACGCCTTAAAACGGCAACTTCTTCTTCAGAAATTAAACAAGAGAGATCATATTCTGCTAATTTCTGAGATGTTAGAGCCTCCTTTCCATAACGTTCTTCTCCTAATCGTAATACTGAGCAGCAACGTGCATGCGCATAATTGACATAAAATACTGGATTATCACGCGTTTGGGCAATAACAGCATTTAAATCAAACTCCATTTGTGCATCGGCTTTACGTGTCAGCATCGTAAAACGCACCGCATCACGCCCAACTTCATCAAGCAAATCACGCAAAGTTACAAAAGTACCCGCACGTTTTGACATACGCACAGGCTCGCCATCTTTAACAACACGAACAATCTGACAAAGAACTGCTTCAAACGCCGTCTTATTATCTGTTAAAGCCGAAACAGCTGCTCTCATACGCGAAACATAACCACCATGATCAGCCCCTAACACATCAATAAGACAGTCAGAGCGGCTCGCTTTGCGTGCATGATAGCCTATATCATTGGCAAAATACGTATTAGTTCCATCAGATTTACGTAAAGCCCTATCAACATCATCACCAAAATCAGTGGACTTAAAAAGTGTCTGTGGGCGTGCTTCCCAATCTTCTAACTGCTTACCTTTAGGGGGCTCTAAAACACCCTCATAAAGCAAGCCCTTACGCTCTAAAGAGGCAATCGCATTATCAACATCGCCACTTCCTAAAATTTCTGCTTCACTAGAAAAACAATCATGCCGAATTCCTAAAGCATGAAGATCCTCTTTAATTGCTGCCATCATATGCGCAAGAGCCACCCGCTTAACAGGCTCAAACCATTTCTCCACCTCAGCAGGACGCCCATCTTCTTGGGCAAGTTTTATACCAAATTCTTGCGCTAATGCCTCACCAACAGCAACTAAATATTCCCCTTGATATTGTAAGCCATTAGGCGCTAATGCATCAAATTCTTCGGCTGATATTGGATGACCAATCGCTTGAAGATATCGCCAATATGTTGCCCATGCCAGTGCCACAACTTGTGTGCCTGCATCATTAATATAATATTCTTTAAATATGATATAAAGTATAAATTCTTTAAATATAGTATTAAATTATATGTTAAATTATT
>QVOA01011693.1:0-36525 GCA_014825685.1 Pseudomyrmex cubaensis | reverse complement strand
ATATATATATATATATATATATATATATGTATGTATGTAGTAGAGTACACGTCGCACATCTTCGGGATGTCACAATTTGCGAGATCAGCTGATTTGTCAATCTAATCTTTAATAAAAATACCGGAGAAGTTTCGATAGAGATATACACGATAACTATCGTGAAAAACATCGTTCGATCTCGAGGAATGTTATTTTAGACACACGCAGCGATGGTGACGTCATCGATAACAATCGGATTAATGCGCAAGTGAAAAGACCGTTCGGTCTTATATCGGATTATCGGTCGTATATAACTATTCCTCGCAATAAATACGTGCAGTTGTAACCCAGTTCTACTGACACCGATGCGCCATATCTAGGCGAGAGAGCCAGAGCGAGAGAGATAGCATTTTTTTTTTTTTTAGCCATTCACTTTTCTCCGATTTGCGCCATACCCGACCATGAATTTTATCGACGGATCTGGAGAGGACATGAAAACATGTTTGTTGTAATTCCCGACGGTCAGTTCTTCGTATTAGACGCGTATCCTCACGTGCTTGCGCGATATCTATTGTTTGCGACCCCGTTCGTTCCCGATAAACGTAAACAAGCGCGATATTAAAACAATGATGTAACGACAGACACACGAAGAGAATAGTAATATTGTCCTTTGTCTATGATCCAAAATTATGTTTATTTCTTTACTCTTTTCCCAATTTCGCAGTCTTCGCGATCAATCGACAAAAACTAATATATTTCAACAATTGTTATTTTAATAAGTTAAAAATAAATCATTTACGTATTTCATAAATGTATCATGTATTTTTTCGGAGAGATTTCAATATCTGTTCTGCATATTTATTTTACAAGGAGCGATTGATAAGTATCCGAAAGTAGTTTGACAGTTTGCCAAATATAAACGATTTTCGGCATCCGTGAATTTTATTGCTGCTCGAAAATTCTTTTCCCGCTATTTTTTCAGATTTGAAAATAAATGAAAATCGCACTAAGCCGGACAAAGAGACAATTCGAGAAGATTGTTTCATTGTAACAGTTGAAGTGTGTGTGGTACGTAGTTAAAAATTACTGAGAGTGTCTACTTTGTCGCACAAACACTAAGTACGCGCGATAATGTACGACAGCGTTTAACATTTGTTCTTTTGAAGGATGAAACTTGCCAACAATAATGTAATACTATTGTCGCTGTGTATACGTCGTTTCGGTTATTTATCAATCGACCCACCTACATATTTTAATTCAAACATTTTGCATGTACTTTTATCAGTCAAAAATCTTATATGATAATTAATTATCGTACTCGCGGTAAAAGGCGCGAGTAAATTTTTTACTCTGCTTCGAATAGGTTTTTTTAACGCGGACTTTTATTGCCACGTGTCAAAAGTCGAGAATAGTCTCGAATCAATAAATTAAGTGATTGAATAAGAGGCCGAGAAGCAGTCTGTTTTTTCTCATACGCGCCAAAGTCTGTTGTCAGAATACTCATTAAGAAAACACACGTAATTTTTCATAGTTCGAAGTACATCTGTCCGCGTGTAACTTCGCATCTCGCATCTGTAAATGGAGCTTACGCAAGGCGGTGAAGTGCAGCAACGCCTGACCTCGTCATTATGATCACATCCGTTGAAAGTGACTCATGATCTGCTTTGGAACAAATGTCCACCGAAAATACTTTATTTAAAAATTTTATAATAATATTGACACTTGTATCAACTTTAATTACATCTCATCCAGTAATTGGTTCCAATTGCCCACTTCTTACTAAATTTATTTAAAAATATTCGGCCTTTAAATAGTCCTTAAAGGCGATGTTTGTTAAAATGATTTTTTCGACAAATTCTCTAATAAATTCGCGAAACAAAATATTAAACAATAAAACCGATATACATGTGAAAGAGAAATAACTGGAATTGACAACAAAATAATGTTGAAATTGCTGTGAAATTAACAAAGAAATATTTTGAATATTTTAAATATTTTGAATATTTTGATTGCTGTGAAATTAACAAAGAAATATTTTGAAATTCTTTATTTTTTTTTATTTCTTATTTTTACTTCTTTATTTTTGTCAAGCTCAATAAAATTAAGATTCTCGATTAAAATCTGATAAAAATTTCGATTTCAACTTTAAATTTACTGAAGAACAATACGACGGTGATGATCCAGAACAATTCAAGTTAGATAACATCTCAACGCGCTCGCTTATTACGCTGTGCATCCGCGAGCTCCGCAATACGTAATGCAAAACGTAATACGGAACACGGAGATAAGAGATCACACGCATATTTGATTTCTTTATTCCGTTTTTCTCGCGATAACAAAAACAAAACGTTTCGCTCTCGCGCAAGTAATCAAAACACTCGTGCAATAAATCTTTGCGCGCTATAAAGTTCATGTGTCACATGAGGTAGGCGTGACTTACATGTATTTACGAGCTAGGATAATCAAGTTTACGCGTGTTTTACAAATTATTTTAGAAGTTAAAAGAGAGAGAGAGAGAGAGAGAAAGCGTGTCACGGTGGCAAAACATTTTCTGTTTTTCAGAAATTCGCTACGTTACTGCCTTTTTAGATTAGATTTTTGAACTGCTTCTTGTCCTTCTCTTTCTTTTTTATCTTTTGTCCTCTCTATTGTCTTTACTTATTTCCTGTTGCGTTTCTTAATTCATGCTCGAAAGACAATGCAACAGGTCACGCGTATCGTACCTGGAACAAACGTGCGAGCATTGCCCTGCTTGACACTGTTTTAGAAATCGTCAGCCGCGCATTTAATTTAACACATGCAATGCGGCGTGAAATTAACGAACGAGAGATACGAAGAAAGGGCGAAGCGCGTTACAAATTTGTGCATCGCGCGCGCTAATCGCTACACGCTCGTCCCGTCTCTCGTTATCGTGGTTAACGAGACACGCGGTGAATTATTGACAATTATATTATATGATATAATAGAAAATCGCAGAGGTTGCGCAACACACGCGCGCGCAACAGAACCAAAAAAAAACGTCCTTCAAGAATTAACTGAGCAATTGGTTTTGTCTCGCGCGCTGCGTCAAGCTAGCGCAAATATCAAGCGTTCAATTTGACGTCTCACCTGAGAGAGAAAATCTTTCGCAATTTTCTGAAAACCATCTCTTCTGACCAGGAAAAAAAGACAGAGATATTTTACATGTAACGCAGGCAGAAGAGAAAAATAAGAAAAAAAAAAGTTGACTCACCGAGAGGGAGATCGCAGAGCAGGCAGCAAGCAGCGATAGCACCCGCGGACGCACCACTTATCTTGTTCAATAGCAAGTGCGGTGCGTACTTTTTGAAGCAGCAGGCCACGCCGACGTGATAGATGCCGAGAAAACCGCAACCGGCGAATGACAGATTCATGGTTTCGGACAACACGCCGCGAATAATTGACGAAAAAATCGCGCGTCTCTTCGGGAGAAAACCTCTTCGGAAAAAGAGGGAAAAAGAGAGGAAGGAAAAAAAAACGTTCGTGTGCGTTTGCGACGAACGGCAAATAATCTCGTTGTGCGTCACGCGTTACTTATACGAAGGTCTTGTCGCGCGATGTAAACAAAACTTCTCGCGACGAGAAAACAAGCCGCGCGAGGAAAATCGCGGCCAAGCTGCGACGGAGCTCGTGCCTGTCTTCTTCTTCTTCTTCCTCTTCTCCTCGTGTGCGTGTGTGTTGTGTTACTTGTGCGCGACGAAAGTAAAACACAATTGATAGTTTTTCCAGAATCGTCGTATCTCTGGTGCTGGAGTCTCGTAGCGTGCAAATATCTCGATGCGAGCACAAACGCAATAACGTTCGGTCACGTTGATGCGAGCGGGAGCGACGCACGTGTCACACGACGGTCGATCGCGTTCTGACAGGCACAAACACGAGCGGCAACAGCTGTTCCCGATTAAATCCCGTCCCGCGAAGAAGAGGGAGCGACCCGAGGGGAGAGGTAGAAAGAAAAAACAGATACCGCATCTCTCTCGAAGCTGCGGCGGCGATAGCGCACTCGCTCGTGCGATGACGTTTCACGCGTGACGTAAGTCGGCTGCGATTGGCGCGGTCCGGGTGGTGTGGTTCGTCAGCTACGCCTACTTGCACGCACACACGCGCACAGCGCCGACACGTAATTAGAAGGGCCTTTAAGGCCTGTGTGACACGGATTCAAGAAACTAGTCGGAGTATAATTGATCAAAGAAAAAGGTATAGAACTTGGACAGCGGCAGCGATTTTCACTGATTCGTGTGAAATTTCACTGATTCGAAAATCCACGGTCGTTAAAGCAGTTGCTTCTTCGCTCGAGAAAACCTTGAAGACCTTCGACCGAGTTCCCTCTTACTGGATGTACGAAATAGTTGCGTATACGAAACTCTACTGTTAATGTCACATGTACTATAGACTTTTGTATACGCAACTATTTCAAGAATCAGGGGCTAGGCCTTTACGAATACAGAGACTGGCAGTAAAAGCAAATCTTCCGAAGGAGATCGGACGCAGAAACGCGTACCTTCTCGCGCACCTTCTCTTTCTTGAAGCGTCTGGACTGTATCCCCCCTTAAACAAGAGAGAACGAACGAACGCAGGAAATGCGGGAAATGCAGAAAATACAGGAATATAAGGTAGTCGAGAAAGTGGAGACGGCGCAAGCGCAGTAACTGTAAACAGTGTTGTTTCAAGTTTGACTTGGCGGTGGGTATCTAGTCATTGAAGTTGAAGTCATTACCAAAAAGTCATCGTCGATTGATGCCAAAACCAAGTCATCATTTTCAATGACGTTATATTCCCTACGTTTAGTTGTTAATCTTCTCCCTTTTCCACTTTCTCGACTTCCTTCAATTCCTGCTATTCCTGCATTTCCCGCGTTCGCTCGTTCCCCTTTGCTTGATCGGACACAGCCCTGGAAGAATGTGGAAGAATGAAACATGAATGTACATTTCCAGCATGTCCAGAAAGAGACAGAGTGCAGCAAGATCTCTGAATGCGTCGCAGCTGTGTCTCTCTTTCCCCCGAGGGCCTTGAGGAGGTCGCAAGCAAATCAGCCAATCATAGACCAGCGTTAGCTTGAATTTGTTAGCAAGAACAAAACGTGCAACGGCCGTTGATCGGCTCGTCGAAATGATTTCGCGAAGGGAAGAAAAAGTCCGGCGATAGCGGCTGAAAGAAACTCGATTTTACTAACAATTTACTTCTAAAAAAAAAAAAAAACAGAAAACTGGTTCACAAACTAGGTTTTCGAACGTCAGAGCTTTTACGGTTCTTCGGTTTGTCACACTGGTTTACATTGTAATCGCACCATCTTCCGCCAGATGTCTTCGCGATGTTTCCTCCGGGACGAGCGGTCGCCGACATTGCCGACCGAACGGAGCGAATCTTAGCGCTCGGTTCGCGGTTGTTGGTCGATATCGGACGGACGGACGGAGCTCGTAAACGCGGAAAGCACGGCGACGATGACAGAGTGGATGCGCGTCGGGCAGCGTCGGGTGACGTTTCGAAGTCGCGAGTGATCGTTCGATAATATACGCGTCTCGTACTCGCGTATTTGCGACACTTACGCGACGTTCGGTTTTCGGAAGTTGTTGTTTGCGCAGCGAGCTTTGAGGAATATATATATCCCCCCGTGTTTCCGCGGAAAAGGAACGCGACGTGTGTGATCTACTTTGATTGAAAAGGAAGCGCGACACGAGGGTGCTGTGCGAAAGATCACAGCACCCCGGCTCATCCCCCCCTGGTTTCAAGGGGACCTGGTGTCGCGTGTGCGTGCGTGCGTGCGCGCGAGTGATATGCCGGGCCGGCATCCCGCAGCCCGGCGATACGCGACATCGTTCGTCTGATGCAATTTAACCCTTTTTCCACCTGACGCCCCGGTAGTCGGGCTCGATCGTTGTCGTCGTCCGCTACTATGTGCATTACGCATTAAATAGCGCGTAATCGCCATTCTCGCAAGGTGAGTTACACGCACCGCTCGTCACGCACACTCTCGTATCTGTGTTAACACGTATATATAAATATGTGTATATAAAATGTACATATATGTATTGTTTTATACATACATATATGTGTGTGTACATATATATACATGTATAAAACGATTTATTTTCGTGCGCGCTCCGAAGATCGATCAGCGTGGGTGGGCGAGTGCTTGTCCGGCTCTGTCTTCCTTTCCGTAGCTCTCCCCTAGTTTTTTCTCTCTCTCTTTCCCTCCCTCTCTCTCTCTCTCCTCTTTCAAAAACGTGTCTAAACGTTTCGAAGCCAAAGAATACGATCTAAGACGTAAGTCGGTTAAAGTTTTATTCCTGTAATATAGCAAAATGATAAATTTTAATTAAGTTGAATATTATTTTCAACACTTTCTCGCGTACTTTATACATATCGTGTAATTAATTGTAATAAATAATCAGTGCACATACGTGCGTTGTTTCTTTTAATGCACTGTGTATGTGTACACAAAGATGATCGTGTACGGAGTATTCGGTGAAGATACAATCGATAAGACTTCTGGACTCGGGAATAAATTGAAAAAAATACACGCGATTATTGCCTATTTGAAAATTTCGCAAGTCTCGGCTTCAATTCTCATTCACACTTTGTTTTGTAATTAATTGAATCTCGCGCTTGATTCTAAAAAAAAATAAAAAAATTATAACAAAGTGATATGTACGAAATAAAAAAAAAAAAACTGTAATGAAATAGGACTTTCCATGTGGAAAATGTGACCCTTATAGAGAGATATTATGTAATCTCAGAAATTGCTTTTTTCTCTTACGCACATGTTTGAGTGAGTGCAAAAAATGCGCCTGAAAAGTGTGTTCTTTATTGCGTTCTTGACACAACAAGTGATTTAGCACTATTTATATACATGCTGTAACGTACATAAACGTTTGGTACTGACTTGAATATAAAAGTGCGCATTGACTTGAAATTAAGTAACGGCTCGACTGGCACAGCAACGTGCGCCATAACAAAAGAAATTTGAAGATGCAACGCAAATTTTGAACTGAACCTACAAAATACACAGGATGATCATTTAATTCAAGATAAAATCCAAATTATTTGAAAAAATAACAAAAAATCAAATAATCCCAATTGTATGTTTTGTTTTAATTTTAACTTTAACTTGCAGTTCAACGCGAATGTATACACTTTGTGTGTTCTTCCGGTTGTAGCATGTATGCGCTGCAGATACAAACCGCCTGCCAGGGCGAGAGCACTGGTGAACCTGATGACTCCGGCAGCCCGCATCAGGAACCAGCGCGACCTGCCACGCAGGATTGCAGTTCCTTCGACATCGTCAGAGCCACCCAGGTAATCGCAACAACGAATAAAAAGTACTAAATATAATAGCGGGAAGACTGAAAGAGTGTGATTACTTTTGGAGTCTGCGTCTAAATTGGTACAATTGGTATTTCCAGTACGGTTCGTTGGAACGAGTAACGGAGCTGGTAGAAGCCGGTGCCGATGTGAATCAACCGGACTCGGAAACTGTGACACTGCTGCATTGGGCCGCCATAAACAATCGCAAAGATATCGTTAAATATCTCATCGCAAAGGGAGCTGAGGTCGATGCTATTGGCGGCGAATTAGCTTCCACGCCATTGCATTGGGCTACAAGGTCAGTTTTTTTTTTTTTTTTACAAGTATCGCCGATGTTATAACTGTCACACGATTTTAATGAGAATAATTAGGGTTTTAAATTTCTTTTCGCATTTTTATTATTATCGTTGCACGATCTCTTCGTTTTTTGCAACACGATTTTACGCGAAACGTTTTATTTGACGAAAATTAATCCTTTATCGCTCTCTTTAGACAAGGTTATCTCGCCACGGTTGTGATATTGATGAGAGCAGGTGCCGATCCGACGCTGAAGGACAACGAAGGATTCTCATGTATACATCTGGCAGCGCAATTCGGCCATACGGCCATCGTCGCTTACTTGGTGGCGAAAGGAGTGAGTCCGAATACGCCTGACAAAAACAGCATGACGCCGCTTATGTGGAGCGCTTACAAAGTCAATAGGTACATAAAGTACCAAGTAATTAATGCGCGAGCAATAACGGTTCGCTCGGATGCAATAGCATTATGTTGGTTACTTTTAAAGTTTTTCTTTTTACAGTTTAGATCCAACGCGACTGTTGTTGACCCTAGGCGCGTCGCATTCGTACACCGATGCCATGTACGGTAACACGGCCCTGCACTGGGCCATCGTCGCGAAGAACAACACAGCGATATCCACGCTGGTGCAACACGGGGCCTCGTTAGACGTGCCCAATTTCCGAAACGAGACGCCAATGACACTTCTGGGCCCGCATATCGGCGCCGCATGGCTGGGTTCTAGAATCAGTCAGGAGATTAGAGAGAAGCAAGGTCGCGCGAGAACATGGTGTAGAGATAAGGTAAATCTTTTAATTTAACAGTATAAAAAAAAACGGCCAATATGAGATAAAACCAGATGTTTGGGTTAAGAACTTCTTTCTTTTTTTTTTTTTCTTTCAAACTGAGTTCATGCCTGGGCGTTGGCTTTGTCGCGCGGTGGTTGGTATCGAGTTTGTGACTAGCCTGATTAACCTCAGGTACCTGGACATGAGCAGCAGACAATGACTAAGTTCTTCCTGTCCTTTCTTTAATTCATACACTGAAGAAGGTCCAAACCAGGATCGAAACGTTTGTAATTTAACGTTTGAATAAAAAAGTTCTTAGCCCGAACATTTGATTTTATCTCGTATTGGCCGTTTTTTTAGTCATATTTCACAAGAAGCATCATGTAATTAAATTTTTTAATGTTTACTCTATAGAATTTTTTGAAAAATTTCATTAAATTAGATATTTATACAGTTCTTTTATGTGGTTATATATTTTTATCGCACATATATATATTTTTTTTTTTCAGAGAATCCGTTGGTATTGTATGGTGGTTACACCGTTCGTAGCGTTCTATGTGATTGGCATGGTTCTGCAGAGTGGATGGGATTATTTACTAAAACTAGGTGCCTTCTTCATATTTTACGTAGCAGTGTATCTAATGAACCATTTCGTGTTCGACGAACGGCTATTTCACGTCTTACCGATGTCAATTTATTTGGCAACCAAAGTAAGTAATTGACGACGCGTTTTAGATAACCGCGAGCGTCTATGAACGATTAGTTTCCTGATAAGCTGCTAAGTAATGATAAATAACGTTTGTCGATAAGACGATAAGCTCGAAAGATCAATTCGATTCGCTTAAAATATAAACGAAGCGCAATTATCACAACAATGTGTTACGAGAGAAAAAAAATTGATATAACTTCAATTTGCAAAAGGAATCATTGTCGCAGTTGCAATTTGGAATCACATTTGTTTTCTCACACGAAATTCCGTTCGAATATGCACATAGTAATTGTTATCAACAGATATCTCCGTACAACATTCGAGTAAGATAACTCATATTGAAAATACAATAATCGCTCACAAATTATCAACAGACATTTTCTCTGTACAACATATCTCTGTGAAACACTCGAGTAAGATAACTCATACTGAAAATACAATAATCTCACTCACTAATTATCAA
This sequence comes from Pseudomyrmex cubaensis, assembly GCA_014825685.1. Classification (NCBI taxonomy): domain Eukaryota; kingdom Metazoa; phylum Arthropoda; class Insecta; order Hymenoptera; family Formicidae; genus Pseudomyrmex; species Pseudomyrmex cubaensis. The sequence continues at coordinate 26,990 of QVOA01011693.1, read as the reverse complement.
CAGACATTTCTATATTGATAAAAATTTTGAAACATATTAAACAAAGATCGGAAATCTTGAATGTGTTTTTCTTGAAAAAATAATTTTGAATGGACTGCATGTTTGCAAAATTAATTATGGCCTATCTTTATACGTTGATTTCAGATGTGGATATATATCACATGGATATTTTGGTTGGGTATCCATGCAGCGTGGTATCTGTGGTTGTTGTTGGTCGGAGGGTCCGTTCCTCTCTGGATATGTTTCTTGCAGTCTTGGCGCGGTGATCCCGGAGTTATTACAGCTACTCATGAGGACAAATTAAATGTAATTTACATCATTCCTACGTGAGAAATCATCTGACCTACAAGAAAACGAAGTAAACGAACGTATTTGTTTGCAGACAATAATTGAATTGGCCGAATCAGGTGGTTTCGAGCCGCAATGGTTCTGCAGTAGTTGTTTGGTCAGAAGACCTATGAGATCTAAACACTGCTCCACATGCGATCGTTGTATAGCGCGATTCGATCATCATTGTCCGTGGGTTAACAACTGTATTGGTAAGCAGATATTTAATCATTTTTTCACTATTTGTTGAGTTCAATTTGTCATATAACGATAATCGATTTTTGACATATATATTCATGTTTTTTTACAGGTGCGCATAATCACAAGTATTTTCTTGGATTTCTCGCATCTTTGCTGGGATTGTGCGTGGTTATTTTATCCGCCAGTGTGCAGTACTGGCAATTTGAATGTTGGTCGAACTTGACAAATGGTCATAGCGCGGATACCTATTTGGTAGCTGCTGCTACGTGCGACGCTTGGGTGATGTGGGTAGCGGCCAACACGTCCCTTCATTCCTTCTGGGTCGGAACTCTGTTGGCGTGTCAGTGTTATCAGGTAATTATATTTGTAATTTTAGACAAACAGTGTACAAGTTGTATGCCTATAAACGAATCTTTGTCTCGAGTTGTAGAAATTGCTATTATTGTTTCGTGTTTGCAGATTATGGTGTTGGGAATGACGACGAACGAACGAATGAACGCCGGCCGTTACAAGCACTTCAAACATGGAAATCCGTTTCATCGCGGCGCACTGCAGAATTTTGCCGATTTCTGTAATTTTAGTTTTTGCGGGCTGAAGGCAAAACCCAGCTCAGATTGGTTGCACAGTTTTGATCTCAAACAAAGCATCGAGAAGTTACCTTTGCTCGCGCAGAAAGACAATTTTCAATACGTTTAGAATCTTTTGTAAAGAACATTGCAACAACGGGACTATGCATGTTGCTTGTCGCGGCCGTAAGAGGCTGAAATTGTACACACACGTCATATCACTTGTGTCTGATGTTCGCCTAGTTTCTATCTAAAAATTGCCGCGAACGTGTAAGTGACTTCCCAAGCATGGCAGTAATTGTGCAGATATATACAGACGATTTTTAGTCAAATTACACTACGATAATTCTGAATAATAATTCTTCAACTTTTTAACAGTATGAAGAGCTGTTAAAATTTTATGACCGTACATATCCTGTACTTCACTTAAAGATAGTTATGAACGACGATGTTAACGGTGCACAAATATTTTAATTCATCACAGTCGACCATTCGTTGCTCGGATTATTTGGCAAAACTTCAAAACTCTTTTTCTCTTGTGTTCCTAATAAGTAAGTTAATTTTGTTTGCTAATTAATTTGTTTCCTAATAAATAAGTTAAATATACACCGAGATCTCTGTATTTTCGAAACTATATAAAAAGAAGAAACAAAGTTTTGATATTGTGCGATACTGATATCGTAATTTTTTTTGAATACCAGGCCCAGTCTTTACAATCTGAGAGTTGAGCACAATAGAAGGTCAATTAATACTTCTTTTGGTGACGATTTTAATTACGCATTTAGTTACGCAATTGTTTCTGTATATTTCTAGTACTAAAGATGTCTTTACCTGATTACAAGTGCATTTTGTAAATATTATTTTGTTTAATATGTACATCAATGCGTTTAAATAATTTCACGTTTAAAGTCTGCGGCACACGCGATGTTTTTTTTCATGCTAGATTGCGCCAGAAGTAACCAATCGTAGTGATTCACACAAAGAGTTGTTATATCGTGACGCTCGCATGCGATATAACACGAAAAAAAGCATTGTGTATCCCGTAGGCTTAATTTCAATATCGCAATTCACAGCAAGCACTTAGAGCTTGAAAGTATATGCTATTCAGTAAATAAATTTATAAACTAAAGCTCTGATACCTCTTTAATTAACACACATACACAAAACACTAATATAAAAGTTATACTACTGTACCATTATTTTTTCATCACAAGTAACAATATAAGTAAAAAAGTTTGATGTGATGGTGTGTATTATCAAAACGATAAATCCTCGCGATAAATTCACAATAATTCGCAATTTAAAAACTAAAATATTTATGTAACAATTACATATATATATATATATATATTTATTTATTTATCAATCTTGAAAATTTTTCAACACGCGAGAGATTCAAATTCATATAAAGCGTGAAAAAAAAAACTGAATAAAGAGTGATGTGGCCTATATGATATCTACAAATGTATAAAACTTATGCTAGAATGTATAAGAGAAAATCAAATGCTGTGCAGTAGAATTTATAGCTGAGGGCAAATATTGCGTAACAGCTGTTTATACAGTTTAGTCTATTGTTCATATTTGTATAAGAGAGATTTTACCTGACTTAAGTGCCATGTTATGCTTCTTGGAATGCATTTATATGTGTACTCAACATTAGAAGATTTTGTTGAGATCAACTCTATTTGCATCAGTTATTGTTACGATTGAAGTATATCGTAACGATGCACACACATTCTCTTGCGGTCACAAATCAATATTATAAATTATATGTAATATTTATTTAAAAGGACTGTTATATCTCGTACACGAGATATATCGAATGTATATCTTAAGAAACAGCTAGGTCATAAAAAAAAAAAAATTGCTTTTTATATGTTAAGCGCGAAGCGTTAAATCTAAAATATATTGTTACAGCGGGAAGGGGAGAGGAGACGGCAATAAAAAAAAATTATTTAATGCGACTAATTGCAACAAGTAGTACGCTTTGTTTGTATATTGAGTATTAACTTCGAGAATGAATAATTCTTTCAAATTATATGTGTAACAAATATCAGTGCAGAAAAAGTTGGAAATTAATGCTTGTACATTCCAAAATTAATGATGACATTTTATAACGATGATGTTGTAGATAATGTCAATTTTGTGGAACTTCTATTTTATAGAATTCTTATGAAAACTTTTTCGATTACGACGAATAAGATAATTGATATGAAAAAATATTGCAAGTTTAACAATTTCTTAGATGCACTCACACGGAAATGGTCTTTCTATGACAAAACTATATTGAAATTGTTAAAATTCGTAAACTACAGAAGAATAAATTATGAAATTTTTTTGAAATTTTATTGAAAATGAGAGAAGCATATATTCATATGGTAATTTCCGTGAGTGTGTAAACGCGCCGATTGAACAAAGATTAGATATTTTGCATAATTTAATTTTGATTTGACGATTAATGTGAATAATGCGACGTATACATAGTTTTATCATGTATAGGATCGTTCCGTTTATACACGCAAGTATGTACTAAGTGAGCTAGCAGTGCGTTTTGTGACGAGGGTTATAATTTCAATACGTTGCTCATTTAACTGTTATATATTTGATTTCACCTGTTTGTAAATACTGTGTAAAACTTTATTTCGATATATGTCGTAGAATTTGTAGAGAACATGTCTCTTCGAAATCATCGATACATGTTCTTAACTTTGAGTTTGATTTATCTTGTATTAATTTTTTTTCACAAGATTACTTCTTTGTACACAACGACAAAGGTACGGCTCGTGTGTGTGAATTGTGTATGAAAAAAACATACAGATAATTTTAATATGAGGATATATTTAAAAATATATATATATATATATAATAATTACACAATTACTGCAAAACAAGTACTTCATGTCAATGTTGTTAGCACAGATATATATGTATAAAAATATATATATATATATATACAGAGCGCGGATATATAAAAGATATATATATATATTTGACTGACACTGTAATATCAAGCGTGTACGGGAAGATAATTTATCGAAAAAGCATTAGGTTTTGCGTCGAACAGCTGGATTCGATTTTTATATATAAAGTTTTATTTCTCTCAATCTAGTCCAACTGAGATTATATAATAAGAAAACAATAGCACTGCTACTATGTTTTATTAACACGATTGCGTTGTGATTACTTTCAAAGAATCTAATCGTTGGAGTATTAACTTTTCTTGCGTCTAACTTTGTATTGTACTCTATATAATTAAAAAAAATCTCTTTTCCGAGATTAAAACCGATTGCAAAAGTTTTCGCTTGATTCGCGTAATAACAAATTTATTTTCTGTAGCTCTTTACTTAAGTAAAAGAGAAACGCAACAATACTTATTCTCGCGTAAGTTATATATATATAAATTATATATAACTATAATACACTAATGTATATATCGGTTCTCGTCCTTCTCGCAAGTCCTAAGTATTGATACATTTCTAAGCGTGTAACGTAAACGATACAAAAAAAAAAAAAAAAATACTATGTTTTTTATAATCTAAGAATCAACACAAGCTGCGTCATCGTGAATGTTGTACACATACGCGCACGTTTCTATCGTTATAGTTTTTTCTTAAGAGCGCTCCATATAAAGATATTATATTTAAGTATATAAAAATTAATTTTTAAGCATTACAAGAAATATATATATACACACACACAAATATATATATATCTCTTACAAAAACCAAACACCTGAATTTTCAGATAATATGTAAAGTTCTAATCCGTGTTTAACACGACACTCTTATCATCCTGTGATTTGCGAGGTAACAACATGTATGACACATTATACACACATTAAATGTTTCGAATTGCTGTTAAAAAAAAATTTCTGATAAATTATAATGTAACGTGTATACACATCAATGATACATATACATGATACATATACAATATGTATATATATATATATACATGTCATTTATTATCTCTCTAAATGATAATCGTTCTCTAATCTTCCAAGCTCTATTCGTGTAAATAGAAGTCTCGAAACTTTACGCGCATATACACCTCGGTCGAGAGAAGGGTCTCTTAAAAAGAAAGCAATATGTATTACAAAAATGCGGAATAACTTTTGGTACATCGTTTTGAGAGCTGTGTCATATAACCGCATAAAAGATGTTGCAAGAGAAATAAAAAAAAAAAAAAAAACTATATTAGCACACCAAGTGCGTCTCTCATCATCGTCATTAATTCCTGTCGTTCCCTGGTGGAACATCCCACACAACACAAGGACGTCCTTTGGACGTCTCTCGGCTCTGAGAGCATTCATCGAATGTCGAAAGGACGTCCCTGTGTTGTGTGGGATAGGGCCTTTGAAATCGCGTTGGCCGAAACAGTCCAACGCGGTTCGTAGAGGTTTCATTAATCATTAGATCTCGGATGTACAAACGATTTTGCTCATAACATTCAAAAAGTACGGATTGTAAAGTGGAAGTGGACCTACAAATTTTAGGTGGGTTCCGAACCACCGGGAAGTGCGCATGACACTTCGAGCTGAATACACTCTCTAATTAATTATTAGAAGAAGCCCGATTCAGTTCGTCTTTCAAATCGAACAATTCGATTGAAAAAGCCCGGAAAAATTCCTAAGATGTTGGGAGCGGATTCGAACTCGGGACCTCTATTGTTTGCAAAAAGGAACCGGCCCGAAGAAAAAATCCTAATGTGCGGACTCGAACCTTTTATGCTCGCAGCCCCTACATCTAAAACCAATGGGCCGGTCCATCCGGTGCGTGTGATTTTCGCTTACGACTTGAACACGCAACATACATATAATTCTAAGCAAATTGCTTTTGTTATCGACGTTCTGACAGTTCAGTTTGCGTTATTTGACGTTGATGTTATTTAGTTTTTTTTTTTCATGTGTTTAGCAAATAAACGTGTTTAATAAATATGGTTACTTTGGAGGAGTGTTCGTGCACCGACACGACGGAGCCGTCTAATCTGACATCGTTGCGTTCGGACGATGTTACTGTGAATTCCGACGTGAACGCGCTCTTCGAGACAGTCGAGAAGGAAAATGACGTTGCTGAAGGATCTAAAGGCATGCGTGTCACGAGCTATATTGAAATTCTTTATATCAGATTCCTTAATCATTTGTGTTTTTTCAAAATAAAAGTCATCATTTTTTTGTTACACCTTAAATTTTCGAAATAGGCTGTGTGTCTCAATTTTGTTCGTTTTGTTCATTTCAATTTATCCTCTTAGGTACACACAGATATAGAAATAATTTAGAATAATTTATATCCATTGTTCACGTACTGTGTGTAGATGTAAATTGCGAATGTCCTGAAGCCCCACCGGTCGTGGATTACTGCGTGCCCGCAACGACAGAAGATCCGTCCGTAATTCCACCGAAGCCGGACCGCCGAGACAACTCGAGGAACGTAACGACGCAATTTCGACCGTGTCTCTGTCGCACTCACAAAATGTAACGCGCATTGTTACGTCCGATTTGCTTGTCGGCCGATTTATTTCTCAAAACAGATTTATCGTTTTAGCAACGGATACGTTCTGCCTGTAAAGTTCGCAGAAGGTACAAAAAAAAAAAAAAAAGACGTCGGATATCAGAAGTTGGATTTATTTTATTAACCCGGGAGTACATAGTCGCGCCATTTTTTTGTGCGTAAACGGTGTTTATGTTCTTTTTTTGTTTGTTTTTATTTTCTTGATTTCTCTTTACTTTTTTCATAAAATTATTAATTAAATTTATATTTATAATGTCCTTAGTTCTTAATAAATTATAAAACAATCAATAATTTTTAATATGTGATGAATAACAATGATTTTTAACTGTAAAAAACACCCCACGCGACTACTCCCGGGTTAACGCGAAATAACGCCCCCAAAAACAATCCACGTTCTTCCTCAGATAAACCGCAGTCGCGGCAATTCTGGAGCCGTTTCAGTCTGAAAAAACCAAGGAAGGGATATTTCAACAAGGAGGGCAATATGTACGAGATCAAGTTGAAGCAAACTCAGTGTCCTCATTACGCCAAGATGCGTATGAACGGCGCGCCTAAACAGCAGGTTGACGCGACGATACAACCGCCGCAAGCTTTCGTCTGTCGTCAATTGTCAGAAGGAATACCGAATAAGGGTATTAAGCAAGACGCCGTTAAACCAAAACCACCCAAGTATCCGACAAAACCAAAACCGAAAAAGGAAGAAATAGCGGAAAAGATCGAGATCTACTATTTCGATCATGGGAGTTGCGAGTATGGTTCAGTTACGCTTTCAGTTATACACAAAAAAAAATATATATATATATGTGTGGAAAATATACAGAATATTTGATATTTGATGCTCTCGCGGTGTGTTATATTAATATTCGAAGATGGTTTTCGGGTTTGAACCGCGTGTCATTTTTATGTTAAAAAAAATAAATAAAAAATAAATAATGACGCGGTTCAAATCCGAAAAACTATCTTCGACTATTACTATACAGAATATTCTCAAATATTTTCATTTCTCAATGTGCAGCATGTAACTGTAGTCTTTAACGTTCAAGATACGACGGTGTAACAGATAACGAAACTTTATAAAATATTTTTCGCAGATATTATCGAACAACAGATTGCCATCCTGTGTTAACCACGGATAAATGTGCCGAAAAGACAGATCAAGCCGCGACACGCTTCTGGGCGGAGATCTTCGGCACAATTCATATCGGCATCGCCTTCGTTACTGCATTCATTCTGCAGCTTCTTCGGTTTATATTGTACAGCGTGATTCGACCCCTCACAGTGGGAATAATACAAATGATAGCGGATTACTTTGTGAAACCGCTGCTGTCCATTCTGTTCAACGCTTTCATACAACCGGTGCTGATTCTGCTTTATAACACAGCCACGTCATTCAGAGATCTTTGCGAACCGATCGCCGAGGCGATGGGTCTGTTTCTACGGGAAATCGCCAATCTCTGCGCTGCGATCCGAATTGTGGAAGTGAAGCACGTGCACACGCCGACCACTGCTGCCTGCACTTGAACTTGCGAAAGACCGAACGACGGAATGTGTCGACGACCAGGTTTCGCACGCGCAAACGAAGAGATAGCGAAGCTGGTGCATCCTCTCTCGCGCGAAGCATGTTGTTGATTTTATCATAAAAAAAAAAACACGTGCCTTAACACCAGGGTATATATTTGGTATTGGTTTAACTTTACAATATTATTATTGTATTCATTTTTTACAGAACAAAGTACTTCTTATTTAGCAACTAACTTTGTCAATAATAATCGATACTCTCTCGTTCTCTGTTGCTCTCTCTCTTTCTCTCTCTCTTTCACACACCATTCCTTCACACCGTCCTTCCTCGTCTCTTTTTCATTCTCGTTTTTCTTTCTCTCTCATATATCTTACCATTTAATAAATTATGTACACTCTCACACAAACAACAAACAGAGGAACCTAATTACATCATATAGTGTTGTTTCACACTTTACTATGTACAGGTACTACTAGTATCTTTTTTCTTGTTTTTTTTTTTTTTTACAGTATAGCCGCGCTCTTGCTCTCCTTCTCCGTCTCTCTCTTTCTCCCTCTTACACACACATTCTGCTTCACTCACTTTCCCTTACTCACTCACTTGTTTTCTCTCTCACTCATTCACACACACACTTAATCATTCTCTCTTATTCTCATTCTCTCCCTTTTTCTCACACTTTTTCTCAATACATATCGGCCGATCGCGTTATAATAAACTCTATATTTTTCGCATACAATCTATAAAAAGAAAAACAGGAGCCGAAAGAAACCAAAACAAAAATGAACGAATCGCCTATCGTCACCTAGTCTCAGGAACTGCAACCTCTGCTCGCTCACTATGACGCATCGCGGCGATCTAGGTGGTACTGGTGGTGGTCGTAGTGGTCGGAGTCTCCTGGATGGCTAAGGTCTGCGAAGGCGCGGATGTCGAGTCACCTGCAAGCAAACACAGCGCTGAGAAATCGATAGCGTGTATACGAATGTAAATCTCTCTTCGTAGTATTGCCAATTAAATATATACGCTTAATGGATCGTAATTTGATTTGCCTCTTTATTTGCGCGATTGATTTCCCATAAGGGAGAATTTCTCGTCGCTCTAAGAGTTCTTCCACATTTAATCACCAATCTTTCCACGAAAGTACAAACATCTATAAATAGATTTCTCGCTACACACAGTCGATCCGAGTTCCATCATTTTAAATTCATCGTTTGTTTCGACAAAAAGAGTCGCGCTGATGGGAAAAGCCCCCCTAAAGACACGCGACTCTATCGATTGTCGGTGGAAATATATTTTTGTCACCCGCGAGAACGCACAATTCAATCCCCGCGGATCCTTCTTGCTTGGTGTTGCGTAATCGAAATTGATCAATACCGCGGCGCCGACGGAAAAGACAAACTAAAAGCTTACCCAGAAGGGCGGCCTCTAGATCTCCCAGAATTTCCGTCTCCTTGGGATCTATAAGGTTGAAGCGTTGATTAAGGAGCGTGAGGTGGGCGAATACACAATTGAGGTGAGCGTGTAACCCCAACAGTGCCACATCTCTGAAATGGCTGTGGTAGATGTGCGCCACCACGTGGTACAATAGCCGCAGAATCTTACGCACTATCGACTCAAACGAGCTAGGAAACTCGTTTGCTGAAACGAATATTAAAAACGAAACACGTTAAAACCGGTCTCGGTTTTTAAGATATGATATAAAGTAAATAGATATAACAATAATAATAATAATTTGATTTTAACAAACCAAATTGTTGCAAAAACAACAACTACGTATTAAAACAAAGTCGTAACGTTTGTTATGTTTATTTAAGTTGCAACATAATTTGCCAGACTCACCATATTTTGTAGGGAATATAGTTTCGTCGCTAACGGTGCGTTGTGTAAATGTCATAACGTAATCTATATATTGTGGTGCTGCCACCCTCGTTTTCTTTCCCTTCTCGTCAAACCACAGATACGTTCTGAAATAACACATTATTTGTTACAAAATAAACGATCGGGCCTGGCCGTTTCAAAAAAGAAGAAAATACGATAGAGATATTTGATATATGTTCGGTAAATAACTTGAATATTAAATTTCGAAGCCTCATCGGAACGTATTAGACATCGGTAAATGTATTAGAAACGTGACGACAATATGTTTCTATATTTCTGAAAGCAACTCTACAGTACAGATTTAAAATTACGAGACAAATATTTTAAATAAAAAAAAAAAAGCGTTCTCCTGTACTTGTTTTTTTTTCAGTACATTTTATACTTATTATATTGTTACTATTTGTCCTACCATTACTTATATTATTATATTACTTCTATTACAAATTCTTAATGTAACTCAAAGAAATCAGAGAAGCAATCCGACGTATTTCCCGCTAGAATGGGAAGCAGCGCGCACCTTAAGCCGGGTCCGGTCATGTCAGGGCAGCCTGTCATGGTGCAGAACTCGGATATAGTGCCGTAAACGAGATTAATGTGGTCGAACAGTGCGAGAGTATGCGATGCCAGCCACTCATTGTAATCCAGACCGGGCGGTAGATCCACGAGCATCCTCAAGTCCAGCTCCGGCAACTGCCTCTCGAGAGCTGCCTCCTCCAAGTACAGTTTTGGATCCTCCGTGGTTCCCGCATCCTTCTCCTTTCGTCTGGCTTTTCTGCAAAAACAGAAATTGATCGCGCGATTAGGTGAAGTAAAAAAACTTGATCGTGAAAAAAAAAAAAAAAAAGAAGAAAAAACCGGCGGAAAAGCAAATCACAAGCTAAATCACGCAGTGTCGCGTGTGTGTGAGGCGCAATATATATATAGATAAAGTAACAGCACAGCCTTGTGTGTGAGTGTGTATGTATGTGAGATTAATGGTTCGAAATTAAAATGAACGCTTGAGAGAATTTTCTTCTTTATGAACTTTTATTGTGAAAAACAAAGTGAAGAGAGTGAGAGAATCTGCAACAGAAAGGAAATACACACAGTTTGTGTCGAGAACAACTCTTGTACAACTTACTTCATAACATAAAAAGAGAGAAAGAGAACAGAGAGAGAGAGAGAAGAGAAACGAGAATGTTTGAAAACCGAGATAGAGCATTATATTTTATTGATAAAAATAATAACTTTACAGCGCAGTGGCGATCGACATATCGAGTAGTTTGTCAAAAACGAGTTCTCCGGAAAATAATCAGTAAAAGTGTGTCGAGATGCTTTTATGACGCATCACGGTTGATGTTGATTCACAAATAGACGCTAATTTGCGGTCTTTAGATTGACCGGAACCGGCTGAACAGTGCGAGAGAGAAAGAAAGAGAAAGAAAGAGAGAAAGAGAGAGAGAGAGCTTCAATCGACTGGCGCGAATTCATTAATCCGATTCAATCCGAATTATCGGATTTGCACGATTACCTCCGATGCTTCTCGATTCTATTCAATTTGTCTTTAATCTATCAGCGCGAGCGCGTTGTGTTTCTCGCGTTCGCGAGAACAAACAAATCAAACTTCTCTTTTATGTGCGAGAGAAAGAGAGAGAAAAAAGGCCGCCAATCATTTCCAGACCCATTCGATTAGAAAATAATTTTTTTTTTTTTTTTGATAACGAACAACAGTCACGAGGTAAACGTCGCTCGGCCGCGTTAAAAAAACAGGAAGTGACTGATGAAAAGCGATTGTTACGACGCACTGTGTTACCCGTGCGCGCGCGTGTACTTTCATGTAAATTTTGTTCAACATATTAACATAATAGCGATAATATATAATACTTTGCATGACAATATAAAGCATCACCATTCTGCATACATATTATACCATGCACACAGAATGTTTTGTCGCTCGTAAAAAAAAACAAAAAAAAAACAAATTTTAATCAACATTTTTTTTTTTTTTTTATTGGTCTCGGAGTTTTCTATAAAGCGAGCACGAGAGCGCTTGATATTGTGTAAACATGTGTGACGCGACGTGAAAAACATACGATTGCCTCGATATTGATCGACGATCAAACTTTTCCACGAAACGAAAAAACATCCGCTCCAAATAATAATCCAGGTAATTAAAATCTTGCTCGAAATCATCTCTTGTGCGTGTTTTAACAAGTTAGCGTTATATATGTTTTCAGCGCAGAAAGAAAAATCCATCCAAGATGTTTTAATAAATGTGTGTCGAACTGAACATAAATAAGTACACACTCTGGTTCCGCGGAAACTCTGTTTTTCGGTGTGTCTTCGCAGCAGCCGCCAACCGTCGCCGCCGCACATTCAAGTTTTTTTTTTTTTGCCAGTTGGGAAATGCAATTACATGCAATAACGATAGCAGAGCGAGTTTTGTTTGTCAGCCACGTCTACACGACTCAAAGCGTTCACATCTCTCTCGAAAAAAAAAAAAAAGCGCATGCTCCTGGAAAGAAGCTGAATCCCCGCATATACATATATATGTATGGACAAAGTTTGTGCGTCAACAACACACGTTAAATATTCAGATTCACGTCTGCACAACGGTGTAATTTAATTGCGTGTGTGTGTGTGTGTTTTTTTTTATACAACAACGTTATTTATATAATATGCTTTATTTATATATATATATAAGAGAGTTGTCTTATGCCGGGTGCTCGATTCTTTCGATTTTCATCCGCATCTCGAACGAGAGACGATGTGCTTGAAGAGAAATCAACATCGCGGCACATTTTCGCATTTGTGTGCGGCACGCACGCATATCACATACACGGGTGTCTATTCAACCTTGGAACGAAATTTCCTGAAAAATTTCAGGTTTTTCCACGTTTCTCCAGGTGATAGACACGCTCTGACACACACACATATCTACACGTTCGAAGCGAAAGTATCAATCTCTGAACACGCGCTTAAGCTCAATTGAAAAATTCTTACAGCCTCGTATAAGCAATAATGAATCATACTATATTCCGTCATCTGAGTGCTGAAAAGTGTTCCGCGTCCTTACACGTGTTCTCACAGGACGTAGAACGCTCGCACTCGAGCGACGATTTTTGTTTCATCAGAGATCGATGCTTTTGCTTGACGGGAACGACGGGGAGGGAACTCACGCGACTAGCTCGCCGAAGAGCCGGATCTTCCTGTGGCAGGTGTCGAGCAGAGAGAGACGCGAGGAGGAGGCGCTGCCCGTGCTGCCAGAACCACCGCTGCCGGCGCCGCCGACGCCGTGATGCACCGGCGTCGGAGGCGCCGAGACGGTGGTGGTGGCCGAGGACGCTGCCACCGCGGTCGCCGTCGCCGCTGCGGCGGCCGCAGAAGCGGAAGCGGACGTAGGCTCCCGCAGAACGGCGACGGCGCCGCGTGCCGGCGAGCGCAGCATCGTCGACGTCGTCGTCGTGATCGTCGTGGTCGAGGACGACCTCCTCGGCGCGCCGCCCTCGTGCCCGAGGATCCGCTCACGCACGCTGGGTAGGCACCAAATCTTGTTCGCTTCGCATCGAACCACAGCCAGGAACGATCGTCCGGACGATCCTGTCGGTAGAGAGATTTTACGCCTGGAAGAGGAGGTCCTTCGAACCGAACGATCCTTGGCCTCGATGTCAAGGACGGAATATTTCAGAAGACGTTGCGGGGCGCGACGTAACGGCGCCTCTCAAAGAATTCTCTTCCGATTTCTTTGATACACTGTTCGGATGAACACAATAGAAAACGGATTGCTCGTCGTCGATTGGTCGCGTTAATGTTTATTCGTCTTCTATCGTCTTTGTCTATTCTGTTTTCCTCTTCATAAAGAAAAAAACTTGTTGTTCTTTGCTATTCGCGTTTCTCAAGTTTTCGCTTCTAGTTCTCGTATCTTGATTTTTCTGGCACAGTGATGACGTAATTTTCTTCTTCTATTCTCCACATGTTCTGCAAGACCGGGAAGCAGTCGCTTGGTTATTCGCGCATCTGATTCGCGTCTCCTTATGCAAGTCCTACCTTCTTTTTCTATAGCAATAAAATTTATTACGTACTAAAGAATGCGGGACTGTCGTTTGATTCTCGTGCTTCTCACGAACGTGCGCTTCTCTTGCGGGCGCTGCGACTTCTCTAACAACTTCAGAATACCTCCGAAAGTATCCATCTAGGCGTAGACGTCTTCGCCTTCTCGAAGAGCGATTTTCCTCGGAACGATTCCTCCGTGAGTTAAAAGTAGTTTTAGCCGGAGTAATTTTCGAGTTCTATCTCGATCGCCATTTCCTTTCGTATTTATCAGATGCGAGAACGGCGTTCGTGAGCGGCGTAACAACACGATGACAATTGATCGAATCGATTACTTGGAAAGGGATAATTCTCGCGGGGAAGACGGCGGAAGCTGCGGAAGACACTTCTTGGAAGACAATCGGTCGTCTCGTTTATAAAAACAAGATCGTGTAAGATCGGTCGTCGTCGTCGATCTGGAGCAAAATTCGAGCGTTCGCGTTTCGTCAAGTCAATTTCATATTATATACAGAGATAAAATTCCAGTAATATAATATATGCATGCGAAAATTAAAGCCGGATGTAGCTTTAAACTTGCGCAATCCGCGCAAATGCAATGCAACAATATACATACTCGGCAAATAAAAAAAGTAGTAATTTATATTATTTATTAAAATATTAATTTTATAACCCTTAGAGAGTTTAAAATAAGTCTAATCTAATCTATTAATTTAATTGTTAATTTTTCTCGCGTGTGTAAGCTCTGAGGGAATTTCATTCCAAGATGTCGATACATCGCATCTCCTCTCTACCCCCCTTCCTCTCATTTTTTATTTTTTATTTTTTTAACTTTCTTTCGTTTTCGGCGACTCCAGAAAAATTCGGGCAATATGCGCCGCTGCTGGCGCAACGCCAATTCTCTCGTGTCGCGAACTATCGGCCGCGAGTTTGTCGCTTCGATGTCTTTCAGGAACTGGGTTATCGCGTACATACACGTAGCGTTCATGTAACATCAGGAAGAAAAATACGTACGTCGGAAGCGAGGATCACAGCGATCTCCGTCTCGGCCAAAATAGAATTGATGACCGTGCCTCGTGACGAATTTCTCGAGCAAAGATAACATTCAAAAAAAAAAAAAAAAAAAAAAAAAAAGACAAAAAAGTCGTTGCAAAAAATCCAGAAAATTATTTTTAACCAGAAAAACGATTTTAGTAACGGCAACGCGATAAAAACAAAGTTATAAAATATTATTTTGAATTTAAAAAAGAATATTACTATATATAAGATTTATTAAAATAAACGTTGTTACTAAATAATAAATCCTACATTTGCATGATTTTACTCTAAAGTTTAATTTGCGCTTTGGCTTCGTGTTTCTCAAAAGTTCGTTTTATTGCGAAAGTTCGCGTATACATTTGATTCCGTAAACGTTAGTTTCTATGACGAGTTACCAAGGCAGAAGTAAAAGCACAAGCTACGTGTGTAGAACGAGAAACTCTCGAAACACACACCAAACGGATTAGAAGAGCGAGAGAGATTTTCGTTTCCCGAAACTAAACTAAACGCGTTCGTTTGCGTTTTCCTTTTCTCGAGCTGCTCGATAATCTGCGGTTTCAGAAAGACGGTGCGCGCGATGGACCTCGGAAGTGTGTTCGACTTTTATATAATACGTTGTTTAAACTTTTCTTTATATTTGCAAATTTTACCCATTGAATTCTTTCATCACGTCTGAATTTCTTCTCCGCAGCAAAACAACTCGACCCTATATTTATGAAAAGTTTTCGCGCAAAATGTAAATGTGTGTGACCTAAAAGGTCACGTCACTAAGGATTTTCGAAAATTTATAGGTCAAGCCGTCGACGCAATCAATTGCACTATACTCTTTCGAACGAAATTTTACACTCGGCTGATCATCCGACGAAAATAACGTCAGAACTGGAAGGTTGTGTGTTTCGTAAACGAAAAAGCAATCACCGTCTAGTCAGATTTAATCTCGATGATAATAACAATTTTGCAATAAAATTTCTTCTCTTGTACAATTAGCAAATAAAAATTAAATACATTAAAAATAGATTTTCCAAGAGTAAAATACAGTAAAAAAAAAATTTTACTTAGAAATTTGATTCGCTAATTGATTATTATGATAACCGATGTAAGAACAAAACACCGTGTGTTCTTCCTATTTCACAATTTCGTAATTATAGCCATCGGTGTAATTGTCTGCGGTGCTGGATAAAACAATAATAATCGTAACATAAAGACTAACGATAGTAATAAAACAGTACGATGATAAATGGTATGTTTCCAACCCAGTTAGCCGGTCGAGCGTAAAATTCGAGCGCATCATGTGCTGAACGAGATCGAGCCAAGTAACTCCGACAATTTTGAGCAACTGCAGCGGAGAGTTGTGACATGTGCGTCCTTGATCGTGACCTGCACGGAGAGATCGGCGTCCAAAACTTAAAATCGCGTTTAATGATCGTAACAATAAAATAGAGTAAAAAAAAAAAAAAGAAACAAGAAAAATTTTGACACTGTCAAATCGTCCTTTTCATTATTAAAATTGTTGTGTAAGTTTGTAAAAGATCTTCAGTAATATTGATGCAACAACATTTACGCTACGTGTTACATACGCGTATATATGTATTTTTTGTATAAATATGCACCCTCGCAATATACACACATAGAAAATAATGTTGTTCCTTCTCGCGTCCTCGCGACGTTTCGAAAACAGTAATAATAGCTTTATGGCGTGTCGAATCTAACAATAAGGAACTCCAAGAAATATACATGGAGAGAGTGTGTTTGGAGATTTAGTAACTCCATCTTCGATTCTGACAGAGGGACTTCGTCACAGTTGGCTTCTCGCGCGACGCGCCCCGGAGGACCCCAGACAGAGATAAATAAAGTATGTTTTCCCCGGACACGCGCGTGTTTTTGAAAATATAATGCGCTTCCTCCGGATATTTTCGCAAAAGAAATTATAAACAGAAAAAAAAAAAAAAGAGAGATATGTGGGTCTCAACTTATGTTATTCTTCGGTTGACATATTACTTTTCTAGTTTGCACGCCAGCTTCTCTCTTATTCACTTCCCGTTTGTGTCGCAATAAATAATGGTCGATTGAATCTCCGATATTCAATACTTCAATAACTCTCTCTCTCTCTCATCTCGCGTTCTTTTTTCCTGGTATTATATGCGACTTGTTCATTCACCGCGGGCAATAATCACTGAATTTTTATTCCGACGGGGGGAGACCTTCCAGTCAGATAAATGGCATTATCCGAATATAATGCGCTGCAATTCCATGAATCAATTTTAATATACGTAAAACATACGGCTCGAAAAAGTGATCTTTTTTTTTTTTATCGCACACACACACATTCGTTGATTAATGTCAAGTAAATATTTTGAACAAATTACAAATCAAGTCACAAATTCTCTGTAAAAATCAGCGATCAGTACGTATACGTATTGGAAAAAAAAAAATATGTGTCCTACTTCAAACCAATCCGCAGCGTATCCGCATCTGTCAGAACGTCAAAAAGGAACAATCGCGAGAAAACGTTTATCTCCTCTATACCTTGTCCGTCTTTCGCCGCATCACGCTGTGCACGACGCTGCCGCACTCTTCTTAATCGAATTACCGTCGTATCGTGCGCCTATATCGCCGTGCAATGACGAGGCGCGATATAAAAAAAACAAAACAAAACAAACGCGGGGAAGAGATCTCTCTTCTTTTCGAGAGCGCGGGTTTTCGTCGCGTTCGCGAGCGCGGATGCAAAAAGAAGATACGAAAAACGTATGAGAGACCCTCTTGAAGAGCGTCTAAGAGGACGACTCGCTGGTACTCGTCATCGCGGGCTTTCTTCTCAAAGTGGCCGCCGCCGCTAGTTCCGTCCGAGCTAGCAAGGCCGTTTCGTAACGTCTTTTTCGCGCGTCTCACACTCGTGCGGGAACATCGGGAGACCTCAACAATTCTCTTGCTTCTTCACCCGGTATACGTACTTACTTGGATGGATCACAGAATCATCTCCTCTCGCGAGAAGACCACCACCCTACAACTTAGCCCAGACACTCGCGCAACGCGCTGCCGACGCGAGCGCACGGACGCGACTGCCGAAGATCGCGTCCTGACGAGTCGTCGTCACTCGACCCGGAGTTGGACGCCTGAAATGCGCCGAAGTGCAACGAATTAAGGACGATTGCCGATGCCCCGATAACGGCGAATATATCGACACTTCTCTCTTCTCGGAGAGAAAGATTTCAAACGCAATAGGAAATCCCAATAGCGAATCCCAAAGCGACAAAAATCTCTATCACATGTGAAATCTTCGTTTTTATATAAAGTTTTACGAAACGATCTCGTCTTTAATTTAAAATACTTAGATAATAGAAAGTTTGTCGAATATCTCGCAAAGAGATTTCTCTTGATAATTATCTTATTGCCTCTGCAATTTTCGTTCCAGAAGTTTCAATAATTTATTTGAAATAAATTTGGTTATCGCGAGAGGGAAGGAGAGAGAGAGAGATAGCGCATTCGATATACATCTGCAAGGACTTGCGCGTGTATCCTACTTTCCTTAGAATCTCGTTCAATTATTCGACTATGCGCACAGCCGAAATGCACGTTCCGCGCATGCACATTTCGAACTGGCAAACATTTATTCGCGACGGTGTTTCGTGCACCGCGACGTCGCGCAGTATTAATGTATACGAAGTATACGAACGCGTTGGATCTCTGATCTGACCTTCCTCCAGAAGTAGGAACGAGAGAAGGGGATTAGCATGACCTTAGAAATTGTGGATCTAACGACACGTAAATTTCACTCGGTTTCGCGGAAGTAACAGAGAGAGAGAGAGAGAGAGAGATCTATCTCTGTGAGCCGTCGTATTTATAACGTGCGAGCGCAAAGCGCAAAAATAGGACTCGACGCTTTTGTCGAGTTTGAAGAATCGCTATACTTAGAAATATCGATGGCTTTGAAAAACACAAATATACCTGTCGCATTCAACACATTGACACGTCGTTCGCTGAAACAACAATATGTTTTTTGTCCACTTAAAATATTCTCTTTAGTTCGTTCCGGTTTATATATTTTAACATTTTCCCTCTTTCGAAATTCAAGCGCGCATACATTACGTTGGTCACGTTAGCGCATTTGTATGGGCGCACGAGAGAAGAGACTTTGAGACGAACAAAAAGAGAGAACAATAAGATATTGATGAATATAGGAGTAGAAAAAAAAAAAAAAGAGAAAAAAGACGCGGCGAGAAGCGCACGAGGGCAGCAACGCGATGGCGGTTGCGCCAGCAACGACGCGCGCGGCGTGCGTCGGATCAGCTGTGAGTCGGATAACTCGAGTCAGCTGACTGCCGGACGGACGGGCAGGACGGGCGAAGGGGAACGGCGGCGACTCTGCGACAATCAATATTCCGCCACGCCGCTCTCTCGGCAAGAGAAACACGCGCCCGCGTGCGCGCTGGAAGGATATCCTATTCCCATCTTTTTCTCTCTGCTTTCGCGAAAAGGCACGTCATCTTGCTGGATTATTTTTTCCGATGCGTGACGTTTTGTTTATAACATTTTCAAATCCCCGAAAAATGTTGGAAGATTGCAATATTTACACCGTGGTTATGGAAATCGCAAAAGTCGTCGTTATTTCAGGAAAGAATAAAGTTTCGGCCAAATACGTTTGAAGAAGATGCGCGCGCGTGCGCGAAATGATTATGTGATCTCGTCTATTTCGGGACCAGAAGATACTCGAATTCTCGGATGATGTAGCGTGTCTGGAAATAGCAAAAAAAAAAAAAAAACAAGTAAAACGAAAAATTAACTCGTTCGTTATGTCATCGCCGAATGCAGCGGAATCGAAATCTCGCGATGGGAGATTCGCTCTCTCGAAGATATTTTACTATTTGCAGACCTTCGGTCAGTAAAACTTTCTTAGCGCAAGGTACACAAATACACGAGTGATTTTCAAAGGACGGAAAATTTCCAAGTTCCGCAATTGCGCTCGAAATGTTCAACCGCGTCGTAGTTTCTTTGATCAATGTGTGTGTGTGTGATCGTCTTTTCAGAATAATATAGAAAATTTACTTCGCGCGGATTCGATATTGAGTTCTTCTTCCGATCTAAAGTAATGTCAGACGGAGAAAAGATCTCTCGCGGATGTGAAAGAAAATGCAAAGGTCGAAAGAAGTTTGGTTTGTTGCCGTCACGCGAATTTCTTTATGAGATTGAAAAAAACAATTGTTAAGAGAAAAAAACCAATCATTGTTACTCGACAGAAACAATAGGATACGATTACACGAAATAGAAGGACAGGACGAAATATAACAGAAACTATCGATAATTAGTGCGGCGAGATTATCGGGAAAGATCCAAGGTAATCTACGAAGTCTTTGAGAGATTAGATCACATTGTATCAACATTTAAGCCGTTTAATGACCGAACGCCAGTGAAATAACAATCGCGACTGAGAATAGAGATCCTGCAAGATCGGATCCTGCACGGGCAGTTTAACTCGAACCGAGGACACAAAAGAGAAAGGTCGTCCTAGCGGAATAATTATCAGGACGAACAACGCAGAAGAGAAAGAGAGAGAGAGAGCCGGGAGAGAATAGCTCGTTTACATCACGGGGATTGGCGCCAGGCGCCGTCGGGGAGAGAAGGTTGGTTTTCTCCTCGGGATTACATCCTTACAGGATGCGGATCGATGAACGGGACGAACGGCGGCGCCTAGGAGGCGCCTCCGCGTGACGTCGCGACGCTATCCCATCCCGACAAACATTTTCCTCCACGCGTTTGTTTACCTCCCGTCACCCACTCTCTCTCTCTCTCGTATATAGAAAGAGGCACCCGCCAGAGAATCGGCCCACGCATCCTGACCTCTGATCTTGTCGACGCCCTGACACACGCGAGATGTGAGTTGACAAAATATAGCGAGATAAAAATATATTTCGAGCACGAAAAACACATAATGTAATTCTCCGATGTAAAAATTATTTTGCTAAAAAAAATATGTATATATATATACCATAGGTTTTGTTTGTGAAACCAGTTTCTCTCGTCTCTCGTGTCTCTCGCTCGCTATACACATAACGTCTTCTCGCCGGAAGTCCGTTAATCGGCTCGTGTTTCACGTCTTTCGCGCGAAATCGTCTTTCTCTTCCCCTGGTATCAAATGCTCACGGGAGACGCGCGAAGTGTTTGAAACCAACAGTTTTTTGAGACACGTAAGGTCTCAAACGTAAAAATGTTCTAAATGACAATGCGGAAGAACTTTTAATGAAAGGTCGGAAAAAACAACACACGGGTGCGGCGGATTAATTCGCGGATATTAAATCGACGCGAATGACAGGTCGTTTCTTGCGAATTTATCGATCGACAACGTGATACTGAAGCAAATAAATAGCAGGGCGCGCGACGACACGCTCAATGACTCCGTGACTGCGCGAGAAACTGCAACAAAATAAACAAGAAACAGCTGATGGACTTTTTTTTTGTCGTGACATTATCGCAATGTCAATGCCGCGTTTAATCAGCTTAATGGAAACGCGTGATTCGATTCTCGCCGCGTTTTCGACGTGACAACTGGCACGCATTTCGCGAACACGAAACGCTCTTCCGCGTCTCTCTCTCTCTCTCTCTCTCTCTGCTCCGTTTCGCTTTAAGCTGAATAAATTATCAGCGGCCTTCGCGCGTTTCGGGAACAGACACCTGTTAATTAATGTGACATTAACGCGAGCGACTCTATTAATTTTCAAATAAATTGCGATCAATCTTCCGATTCCGTTAAAAGTCAAAAATAGAAACTAAACAAACACGTGTGAATTGATCAATATAGACACAAAGAGAATATACTTCGTATATTCTACAAATGTGTTTGTATTGACATTCGAAGATGTTTTTCGGGTTTGACCGCGTGCAGTGTCACTTTTATCCCGACGTTTCGTGAACGTACTCAGGTATCAGGTTGCTCTCTTGAAAGACTGACCTGATGAAGTGAACTGAAATGTTTACGAAACGTGTGTAAAAATAACACTAACGCGGTTCAAATTCGAAAAACATCTTCGAATGTTAATAAAAACACGCCACGAAAACATCAAATGTCAAATTTGTTTGTGTTCAATTTCTTTTTTCAAAGTGCACATGTCCTTTTTCAACGTGTTCAGCGGCAAGCGTTTCCTCGAAATTACACGACCGTTTCTACTATCCTGAATAGAACGGTTCAAAAAAAAAAAAAAAAATCGAGGTCATATCGTCGTCTTAATTCCGATCTAGGCGCGAGGCATCGAAGGTGTGAAGCTTCATGTCCAACGGCGCCTCGTCGGATGCAAATATTGACTTGACCTTAATCGTACGCGCTGCATGGCGCGGCGTCCTCCCGTCCAAGTTCAGGAAGGGACACGCCAATATTGTATACGGCAAAAATGAGGTTCTATTAGCTATTCTCTGGTTGTTCTTCTTGCCAAGCTGGGACTTTTTAATTTCAAACGCAATTTTGCAACTTAAATATGTTCTCGCGCCAATTAAACTCCCTTACTCCGATGGCTTCGTTAAGAAAACATCCCTCCGGAAATTATTTATTCCGCGAAGTAAAAAAATTTGTAATTAATTGCAGCAACGTTTGCTGTGTAATTAACGTCTGATTAAATTCTAGCGTCTTTTTTTTTTTTCTTTTCACTCTTCTTAGAGTCAATTTGGCGCGCTGAATTCCATATTCTCGGACTCAATCTCGGAAAACAATGCTGAGAATTTTCTTGTTTTTTTCACAGAACCAGTTTTCTCGCTCGAATTTCCAGGAATCGCCGGGACACCAGGATCAGAACGTTACCAGAAGTGAATTGACTATAAACGTGATCGTTAGTTTTGAACCTTATCTTAATTTTTCCCCCGCGAAGAACTTTCGCATACGTCATCGTCGTGTCGCGTGTGAGCAAAAACAAATTCCGCTGAAAAAAAAAAAATCTCTGGCGTTGCCGCTTTCGCCAGTTCGCGTTAAAGAAAGTGCAGTATTATTCGTGGCGAGATACGAAAAACCGGTAGGTATATACACACGAGCACTCGTGATGAGTTTCGAAAGCCGCTGCGAGAGACGTCCGGACCCCTTAACCACGTCGAGCCGCACGACCGTCGTCGTGTGGCACGTGCTACAACACGTCGCGCGTCGCACATGTCAGCGATGTAATTACGTCACCCGGACACACAGGAGTAAAGCCGCGGTGAGGAGTGTCGCTCCGGCTGTACAGGAGAAACATATCCCGAGCGCGTCCTGAACACGCGATATACAATTTGCCTCTGATTTACCAAAGACCGAGAATATTCTCGTTTGAACGTAAGAAAAACATAGGCAGCTCCTTCTTTTCTATTGTTTTTTTTTTGTTTCGAGTACATAGTAAGAACTTCGCGTGCCTTTTTAAGAGAGATTATCTCGTTTGAGATCGTTCTCGACGAAGAGATAACGTCGCGAACTAAATACCCCGGGCGTCGTTACAATCAACAACGGAGAAAGAAGCAAGCTGTGCAAACTGAACCTCTCGCGAGAAACGTTCGCCCGATAGAAGACATCGTTGTATTTGCATTTATTTGCGCGCGGTGTCCCTTTTCTGAGATTTATTTCGCAAAATTGCGAAATACCAACCAACGTACTCGCCGCTGATACTTTCAGACAAGCATCTCGGCGGACGTTTTTTGTCTTACGTGGCTCTCCACCAGTCGTTTCGTGGAAACGTGTCTTCGCGGCCTGACAAAACAAAAAACAAAAACAACAACAAAAACGGCTTTTCGTATTTTCGCGAGCGCATGCAGCATTTCGTATCTCGTTTGCATTTTTTCGTATCTCGAAATATTCCTCGCGATAACACGCAGACGCAATTTTATCTCGTGACTTGTGAGAAAACAATACGACGCGTTCAGAATGCGTTTCTCGTTATCAGTCGGACACGTATAAATATCGCCCTCGTTCAACAACGTCCTTCGACAACGTGCGCCTGTTTCGTAACGATTTAGAAAGAAAAAAAAAAAAAAGAAACAACACGAGTTAGGTCACATTATTCAGTAAGATTGCGAGATATTACTTCCGTCTTTTTTAATCGAATGACGCAATTCACATAGACACGAATTGCCGATGAAGGATAAATCGCCGACGCGCGATTTTCCCCGCTTCGATTCGTCATTCGCGCGAGGAATAATAACGTTAAAAAAAAAAAAACTCGCACATCGGTGATAACAATGAGGCGACGCATATCGTTTTCTTTTGTGTCAAGATAACGACGTTCAAGAGACTCGACGATAACGCGTGCAATGGTTTGAAAAATAGTACAAAAATTTTTCTTTCTCGAAAAATAATACAAAAATTGTTTGAAGATCGAAATCGATCGTGACTTTACACAATTCGTGTATACAAACGAAGCAATTAAGCAAATACATGTTCGAATATCAAGGCTTGAAACGTCTCTCCCGTGACTATTTTTAACCGGTTTTTAATTCGCGTCTCGAATTTTCTATCGAAGTAAAATTACGAAAGAAAGAAAAATCGTGAAAAACATTGCGTTTTTCTGTGAAGATGTATACTTTGGAAAAATCGACATGTCGATTTTACGAATGCGAACTACGGACAATTATGCGCGGAAATCTGAGACAAACTGAATTTCTCTCCGTGCGCGTGAATCTCTTGTTGATGCTTTTTGCGGAAAACCACAGCACGCACAAATCTCATCGACACGTACACGTCTTCTCGGGTGTAGTGAAATTGTCGGTCTATCTCGGCGTCGTTGTCTATCCGCGATGGAAACGGTACCACCACACAGACCATCACCGACCGTATTACACACCAGCATTGGTTTGCGCACGTACAAGGACGACGCGAACATCACGTTCAAGAGCAAGAGTACAAGCACAAACTGACCTGCAGAAGCACGTGACGGTATCCTCGACATCGATGGAGAGCGACGTCTCGATGGCGGAATACTTGAGGACCTTCCGATTACCCAGACCGAACATCGGGACGCGGCGGTACCAGGGGGAAGCGGGGAGGTAAGCGAGAGGCATAAAACAGAAGGAGAAGGAGGACGGGGAAAAAGAAAAAAAAAAGATAAGAGGAAAAAGTGAGACAAGAGGAAGAAAAGTACGTGCACTCTGTTCGGATCGGTCAGAATCACTCGGCCGGCCGCTGGGCCAGCAACGGAGCACAGACTGACATTGCCGTTCTCCAGATAGGCAGGTAGGCAGGTAGGCAGGCAAGCAGGCAGACAAGCAGGCAGGCAAGCAAGCAAGCAAGCAAGCAGGCAGGCAGGCCGCCGTTCGCCAGGTACCACCACTGCGCCGCGCGATCGTCCATCGCGGGCAGATAGAGAAAAAGCGGAAGAGAGAGGGAAAGACGCGAATACACCGCAGAGGGAAGGAGGGACCAAAAGGCCTCCATACACTCGTTGTGTTCGGGAGAACGTGGAGGGTATTCGCAGCGGAGAAGACGTGAGGCGAGGGGGAGACACCGGAGAAAGATGACCCGAGAGAGACAGAGAAGAAGAGAGAGAGCATCAGGGGCTTCTTCTCCAAGTACAACGTCGCTGTTTCTCTTCTTCCTCCTCTCGTCGTTTCTTTCTTTTTCTTTTTTCTTTCTCTTTTTGTCTCTTCTTGTCTATGTTCTCTTCTCTCTTTCTCTCTCTTCTTCTCTCCGCTCTCGTAATAACGAGAATTCGTCGTAATGCAATTAACGACTGACCGAAACGAAACCGAACAAGTTTTATTAACACGGCGCAACGCGAGATCGCCGCAACTGACGACGTACAAACCCCGACTGCAGGACACTCTTTCCGGTCTGCGTTCATCGGGGATTGTTTTCCCGGTGGGTGGGTTCCCGGCAAAGGGAAGAGGGACAACAGATGCCGCGAGAAAATTAACTTGTTCGATCGAGGAGCGACAACGGCGAAAACACACACGCGATGTATAAACCGGATGATAGAATGGCTATTGTTCCTTCCTTCCGAATGAACTCGCGTTGACTCGCACCCTACGACACGAATGGCAAACTTCATTCGTCAGGTGAACTTTTCGCGGAACGTGTAAATAAATTTCGCGAACGATAAATTATTTGCGCAAAAATAAAATAAACATATTTCTAAAACACAAAGAGTCCTGCGTGCATTATCGAGCTCAAAGCTGTACTCAAAATGTAACGCAACTTTCCTCTTCCCCCCTTCCTCCCCTTCCTCCGGAAACATAATGCATGTCAAACGGCACCGTGTCTGAAAATATTAACGAGTCAGTTTTGACCCGATTTCCATCGCCGGAAGGTTAATCAATAAAACACATGAAAGTTTAACCTGTCGACGAGTTGCTGCTTCGCTCATTGGCTTCATGTCAATACGTTTCGTTTTGCTTGCACACATACGAGAACAAATATCGGACGTTCTCGGAGTGCGTGTCGGACGAAAGCGCGGAAAAACGCGTGAAATCGATAACGGAAAATGATTCCCGCAGATGTTGTAGATTATGTACGTACGCTTTGTGTGCGCGCGGCGGCGGCGAACAGATTTTCGATCTCCTTTTCGCCGATCGATTATTCAACGCGGAGATTGCTCCGGAGAGTTGAGAACAGGGAATTACGTAACGTATTTTCATTAATTGCAACACATATACAACCCGCTCGTTGAATCGCCGATCTCGATAGTCTCGGAGTATAAACTTGGAAACCTCAAACATGTGTGTTTGTGCTGCAACTCAGAACTTAATGTATTCCATCTGCTATTGCGAATAAATATGCGATACCTACTGTTTCACGGGCTTCGCTTGACAAATGTGAAAGGTTAAGGCCGTCCGATGTATGCGTGTATATATTTTAGATGCCGCGTTTGGATTTCGCGAAATTGTTCCCCAAAAACAACTTTTGCTTCAGCTTCACCGAAGCTGATGATGCACTATTTCTGGCAAATGACATGTTCCGGCAGAATCTTCGACTAATTCAGAGAATGCGTTTTT
>QVOA01011674.1:0-12528 GCA_014825685.1 Pseudomyrmex cubaensis | reverse complement strand
CAAACATCGTCAACGGTTTAACGGCTGTCTTTCAAGTCGAATCACGCAAACATTTAATGTGTACATATAATATTTCATATTCCTACATTTATATATATATATATATATATATATATATATCGATCCCTCTACCGATAAGGATACCCTCCAGCTCTCTCGTGTTCAGCTTCACGATCTGCCGCTGCTCACGCTACAGCTCGAGATAGAGCGAGAATCCGGACCCGAGGTTTTGTTCTCTTCTCCGGCATCGATCGTACGCTTCGAAGTTGTCCTTTATCCCACGAAGGGAAAGGACCTGGTAATGAAGGAGAAGAGTCTCCTCTCCTCTCTGCACCCTTCGTTCTACAATTCCTCTCCATTTTGTTGTCTCCTCTCGGTCACATCCCAGTGCACCCGCTCGTACTTGCTGCCAGAATCTATCTCGGTGACTCCTTCACAAACTTTTCAAAGTAAACTTTATCTCAGTGGTGGGCTCAAATCAGAGAGAAAAGAGAGAATCCGTATTTTGCTCGCGAGACATCGAAAGAACAGAAGAAGTGTTTTTTTCGCAGACACAATATATCGAATAATAATTATTTTAATTATTATTTGTCCTAATTTGAGGTGATGTTCGGAATAATTCTGTATACATATATATATTTCTATCTGCAATAATTATTGTCGGGTCTCGCTGATCGCGAAAAGTATGACGTACTTCGGCAAGAATCGCTCGAGAAGTTTTGAACTGAGCGTAGACTGAGGAATATAATGGGTGCGATTTATCGACAGGCTCAGGGGCTAACGACGGCATGTTAACCTAAATTACGTTGATCAAGACTAACGCGGCGATCAAGACTACCACAACGACGGGTAGAAGCGCCGATAATATTTTGTCTTAAACGTATTATCACATCATTCTGCTTTATCGCGCTTCAATACAGCGACTCACTTTACGCCGGAATCGCGCAGATTGAGATTTTTAAGCGCTAAAATTGTTTTATCGCAACGATAATAAATTACTCCCGTTTTTCTGCGTTATTTATTTTACTTATTCGAGATAAGCAACAACTCAATATATATCCATCTTACATCTTCATATATTTTGTCACATTCGCGATATATTATATGTTATAATTTACAATCAATTTCACTAAATCTCTCTCCTAAAACGGAGCACGTAGATACGCTATAAATTATTCTTTGCGCCGAAACAAAAAGATTTCCTGACTATTATCAAGCGTATTTTCCACCGACGTGTCCGACAGAGATTGAAATTGAAATGAGTCGACAGAGAGCGCGAGTATACGTGACCACTCGGGCCGAAGCGAAATTCGATCGTCATGCGAGAAAGAGATAGATTGAATGATTTGACCGAGATAAGAGAGCGGATGCGAGAGACGAACTTCTTTTGTCTCACCTATCGAAAGTGACATTACGGCAAAGGAAGAGCAAAAGAAGAGAATCTAACGAAGAAGAAGATAGAGGTGAAGATACACGAAGCCTGACTTGGCAATTGGCTCGAGGAAATCAGAGACGAGACCAGGGGTTGCGGCGGCAATCGTGAAAATAGCGCGTCAGTCGCGGGATTGTGCGTGGAAAACTACTCTTTCTTTACTTTTTACCTCCGCCAATCATGAACGATCGAAACTTCATGTAACTCGATTGTAGTGAGAGGAACATTCTTTGCTCTCGAGACGCTCTGAAGGCAAAATCACGGAACGGTAGATTTCAAATTGCGTTGCTCGCAACCTTTGAAGTGGTTGCCGACCATTATTGTGCAGCCCGAACAACGCTATATGGAATAATTATTCAAATTACTCAGAAGAATACCATTGTGAAGTTATTTAATTAAGTTTCGAAAATATCTTTTCTCAAACGTGTAAGAGTATAGAAAATTACAAATAATATTTATCATCTTGTTAATTAATAAAACAATTGTTTGATATACGTTCAATTCTTCAACAAAGAGAATGTAATAAGAAAATTTTCGCGTAAGCGCACAATAATCGTGCAATTCGTGACAACGGTGGGCGTGCGATATTATCAGAAGATTCATTGAGATTTCTCAAACGTTCAAGCTCGTCTTGGTTCCTGTGTCAATCTTAATGCCGTAAACTCGCAGCAATCTGCATCTTTCACGCATATCTTCTGCGATATAACCAAACGAACGAAGGAACCGTAGGCGACGGAAATTGAACATTATCCATTTTACAGCTACAAATAGTTAATGTACGTGACTCGAAAATGCCATTAATCGCATCACGCAATTTGTCATTACGGGCACTGCTTTCCGATTCAGTTCGCCGCGCGGGCATGTAAATCCAGAGATACTTGATGTTACGTGACCGATACTTCTCGTCGGAATATAATTGCGCCGACAACGACGCCGACACGCGCACGATTTTCTCCGTTTTCTTGCCCTCGCTTTTTCGTATATCGTATTTATACGAAAGTATTCTCGCGCTGAATAAACGATTCTCCATCAATACCCCGAAGCTGTTTCGCAATTTCGCGGAGAATATTTCGAGAAAATCATGAAGAATATAGAGGGAGGGAAAGCACGAAGTCTTACAGATAAAACGTTCTTATGAAACGAAATTGTTCTTCTTCGAAGTGTACAAAAGCTCGTTCCGAGAGACAACCTGCGAGCGAAAGAACGTTGTCAGAGACATATATATGTGATTAACTGCCGTGAGCATAACTTTTCTTTCTCTCTCTTTTTTTCTCTTATAAATTTTATTAATTATACCAGTATTTCACTTTCAAAAAGAGAAATACGGATGTTTTGTAGATATGTGGACTGTACGTAAATATCGGAAATTGCGAATGAGATATTTATGATATTTAGCGTTTGTGTTTTAATTTTCCGAAATACATCAGCTTATTAATGATATATAAAATTGCATCGTAATCGAAGCGTAATTATCGGACCGAATATGGAATGCCGATCCTATTTGGATATTACACCATATTAATTACTATTACAAACGCTCGGTTGTGTTCTCCTCATCTGTATATGTGTGTGATAATGCGCAATCACATCAAGTAACGTAATTATCGTTACGGACGTCGTTGATGCATCAGTACGATATGACACGCCCGCTCGTATCCATTTGCAATATGGTTTTGTAATTATCGTTAATGGTATTTGGATATTATACGTATTGTGTGTTTTACGGCAGCGAACGGGCCCCCTGGTTTTGCTAACTCGGTTAACATTACATTCGACATGACCGATTGAACGGCGCGCGTAATTGGGAACGAACATGTTCAAACAAACGCGAAAATCAATCTTCGCGAATTTAATCGTTCGCAATTTATAGATCAGCGCCGTTTATTTGCTTTGAAGAAGGCGATACCGACGATGGATCGCCCGTATATCGATGCTCGAAACTGAATTTTATCGCGAAATCATTCGCCACGAATGTTTCGTACTTTAGGAACGGTAACTTTGCGTTACATACGACCGCGTTGCCATTCTGTTTCCGTTTCACGGCTTTCGCATTTTATTTTAATAAAACATAACGTTCCCTCGTATACGTGCGGTATTGCGATCGCGTAGGTAAGTATTCGATTTCGATACGCTTAACAAACGACATCGTAATCCGGTTAATTAAGCCATGTTGCATTATATAAGAAAATAATGTGAACGTGGTGCGCATATATAAATTTGCAACCAAAATATAACGCTACAATTTATAATGAAATTCCGGCAGAGCAATGCAATGTACACACACACATACACACACACACACAACGCGATTAAAACAGAATTTGTAATCTAATTACAGAGAGAGAAAAAGAGAGAGAGAGAGAGAGAGAGAGAGAGAAAGAGAAAGAAACAAGACAGAGTTATTTTTTGCGAAAGATAATCTGCGTTTTTAACCTCAATCTAAATTAAAATCAAGTTGACTGTTTTTATTGATTTTTATTGTTTGTTTATGTAACATATCATAACTTCTTTCAGACACATGTATCTATTAGTATTTCTTTATTTGCACGTTCTATATAACTATGACGTGCATCGTGACGAAAGTGCAAGCGAAAACGCTCGACGAAAGAAAGAAGGAAGACTATGTTAGTCGAAAGATTGGTCGACATACCAGGTCAGTGGTTTCACTATTCTGGGGCTCGAATTCCTTATCGCTTTCCCTACATATTGCTTCTGGCGAACTTACGCCATAGTTGCGGTAACTATTGAACTACAGCCCCCGAAAAAGAATGACACTGGAGAATCAAAGCAACAGCATCTGAGCAAGCGAAAGTCTTTCTCTTTTTCTCTTTCTCTATCTCTCGAAATATTTACTGACAACGAGCGAATCGAACCTCGGAGCTAGAAGTAAGATTTATTTTCAAAATAAAGAGAAAACAGGGCGCGGAAGATATTGTGAGCGAATTCCTCGAGGGTTGTGTGTATCATTTTGTTGATTCGGTGACAAGTCCTGAGCGAATTAGTGGTGTACCTACTGACCACCAAAATCAGTGGGAATAGATCTCCGACGATAAATGCAATATCGAATATTACTGTGCTTTCTCTTGTTTTCTCAAAGAGAAAGAAATATATTCAAATATTAATAGTAAATACGTCTGCAAAAATATCTATTTTTTGTAACATAAGTAAAATTACATCTATATTTTAGTTTTAGTCTTGGCGACGCAACTTGCATACATGCAATTTAAATTTTATACCGCGTTATATTTGTTTTTTTCATATTCTGTTTGTGTAACATAATTTAAAATTAAATTTGCATTTTTATTTTGTAGTTTTACTTTCTTGTTTCTCTAAAAACGACACATATAATACTGGTAATTATGCTGTACAGATATATGTATATATATAGTATAGTTCACCGCGGGGTCAAAAGCGCCAGACGTCATTGAGGCTGTATATACGTCATAACGCTTTTCTGACGTAAAGTGCAACCGAGATTACGTGATTACGCGGAACACGCTGCTGCATTCGTCGCTAAGTGATTCTCGCTCTAACGGATACTATGTCTAATTTATTTAAGTAAATAATTGTGAGTAAAACTCGAGTCTAATGAGAAAAGTTAGATGTGCCGCGGCAAGGTGGCATCTCTAACAATATTTTGCATAAATTAAACCCTCCGTTTTCTCCGGCGCTATATCCAAGCTACTGCCTTGAGGAAATGTATAAGTGGCGTGCGGCGGACGCAATTTAACTTTAACAAGCACATTGAATAAATAATTAGATCTGGATTTGTAATTAAAGCCGAGCCGCCGGACCTGCGCCAGGGCCGCACCGACCTATTGTGAAAATATCGACGATTTCAAGCGCGCGTTTGCTTAAAATTTTAATTAAGCGCTCGATTAGCGTGCGCGCGAGCGGCGTATCAACTGTTAATTATCTCACGGTTAATAGTGATGTAAACGATAATTTTGATTCTTTGCAGTAAATATACGCGCTATAACCTCGATTGCAATTTTATCAGCGATTAATGTTATAAAGGTTAACGTTATGAAAGTTGCTAAATATTGTAAACACGGTAAGAATTCGATATAAACAGACACAGATAGAAGTTCGATAAATTAGAAAACAGCTAGGTACAAGCTCGCTGGTACCTATATAGTTTTTCTCCTTTTTCGAGCTTCGTCTCTGTCTTTCGCGCGCGCACACGCTCTTTCCGTCGTCCTCCAGCATTCATATCGAATTCGCTCGGCTATGTCAGATCTGCATAATTGATGGGCTTTTACCTGGTTATTTCCGTTCAGTCGTTCGAGGTGCCGTAACGCTTGATAATCAGTCTTTTGCATTCTTAAAGCTCCGGTTGAGTGCCTCTCGCTTCAAATTCTTCGCCGGGCGTGTGATCCGCATCTTGAATAGAGGCACTTGCTGCTTTCTAACATTCGACCGAAGCCTTCCACGACGTATTACGATTCTACGAGAGAGCGGCGAGTACGAATCTAGTATAACGCGCGACGGGAGTTATATTTTTCTTTTCATCCTCCTACATATTTCCACATTTCTCCGATCCGTCGGTACGACTTTGTCCCACCTTCTCTCTTCTCGCCTTATCTTAGATCATATTTTATACTATTTCTAATGTCTCAGGAATCGCATTACGAAGGATATAACTCGTTCGAAGAAAATGCGCGCGCTAATAAAAATACGGACGGTTATTTTTATTTTCGCTAACGGCGTAACAAAGATAAATATTAGAAATTACCGTGAAAATGTACTCGCGGGTCCATTACGCTGAGGCAAATCTGCGATAAAAAATATGGACAAGCTGGAAGTGCAAAGCGGCGTAGAAAATATTTTTTCCGTCCTTTCACAGTTTCAGAGGCTTAATTAAAATAACACCCCCTCAGTTTTGTAGAAGCAAGAGAATAGAATTAAAAGATAAATATAAACACCAGAGAAAGTAGGTACATGTAATGTGATCAACGTGTAATAGTAAAAGTAGAATACTGTACCGTATATTTGTATTTTGTGTAATATAATCATTTTAAAACAATATCACATCGATAGGTGTGTAGTTTCAAATTTACCAGCAATAATACAAACAACGCGACTAAAACCGGCACTCGTGCCGGCAAAGTAATAGTCAACTAAAATCTTATACCACGAACTCTTACACCACGAGCGAGTGAGTGACACTTCAGAATGCGACCGTGCCGCAATAAAAAGCAACAGAATGATCGCATATAGACGAAACTCGCGGAAACTGTTACACATTCTCACAGCGAAGCGCGATTCTCGTAAAAGCTCAGAATGGCGTTTCCTACGGTGCTTCTCTCTCCTATCTAACACTTATCCACCACTTTCCTCCATTAGCTCGCTGCTATACACACTTGCCTGTCTCGGGCGCAAATCTGAATCCGTAATGTAATCCGCTCCAGTGCGTGGAACCGGTATTTCCTCGCGACTAATAGCGACGCTCTCTCTTCTCCGCAATATACCGTATCCTCGGTATTTATACTTTCGCACGGCATTCAGTAGCGTTCTTTTTTCTTTTCGATTTACTTTGCTTGTTCTTTCTCGCCTTCAATAATAGGTATGTTCTCGGCAAATGCGCGGCACATCACGCGAACTCGCGTAAAATCGAAGGCGCGGTCGTACTCTGCAAGCGAGCAGGATCGCGCGATTTTGTATGCCGGTCGGACACCGACACGAACGAACGGCATTTAGAGCGCATCGTCTTGTTTCGCGATGCAGTCGCAGTTGCAGTCGGAACGAATGCCGGTACACAAGAAAGCAAGATGACACGGTGAAATGGGACGAACGAGATGAATTTATTAAAAAACATGCGCAGGATGAAGATGCATCTACCGCCATGACGACGAGGACGACGACGAGCTACTCTCCTTCCATCGCGGAGAAAAGCCAGCGACTGCGTTTCAATGGATGCCCGAATGCCTTTCTTGTCTTGGAAATTTTTTAATAAAGTACGCGGCGACGTGACGGTCGCGTAGCAAGAGACACGGTGAGTCGTGTGCATCACCGCGAATTACTTCGGAATTGCTTGTGAGTCGCGCCGCGCGCCGTAAAATGCAACCCCCGAGCCCACGGTGAATGACGGCCAAGAAGCTTAAGGCCGCTGTCACGTCGCTGCGACGTTGATGCCGCGGATTTGCAGAGGCGAAACTAATGTTTTCTGTCTCATCGCGTTTACACAGATTTCACGTGGGCCGCGCGCGTATCCGTGTCACTTAAGCTTGAAATCTCGACTAGAAAATTCCTCAACGATCTCAATCGATCTCAATCCGCGCGCGAAATAAAAAATTACATATAAAAAATATACATATAAAAAATTACATATAATAAAATATGTAGTTTTTATATGCGTGTTTACGTTCGATGGAATATTAAAACGTCCAGGCCCGCGAGTACTACAGCGTTCTTTTGTTGATTCCCTTAAGGCCAGGTAAAAAAAAAAAAAAAAAAAAAAAAAAAAAAAACCAATTTGCCTGGAATTTCCGAGCAAATTGAATTATCCTATGCTAACACAGCATCCTCCATTTTTTTTAAATTAGCCAGAGAATCCAGCGACTTTCTTACAAATATACATGTATGCATGCGTTTCGTCCGTGAATTGTTCAGTCTAAAATTTTTCACACATTTTTACTATTTTCTATATTGCATGTGTATTTACGTGTACATATGTATACTTATATATATATGTAGTTAATAAACAAGACACGCAATAAAATTGTACACGATACACGTATAAAAAATGTAAACGTGGGGAACATTTGCGAAGTAACGTTTCTAAAAGTTTCACTCTTTATGTGCTTCAAATGCTTTTGAGCATATTAAAGAATAACTTTGCGAACCCGATGAAAGTTATGAAGTCTCCATCATTTATGGAAGTAGATTAAAACTTTTAAGTTTACCAGAGTAATCAGAATGGCTACTTGGGCATACTCGTATTCCAGTCAACGAGAGGCTGAAGAGCTCTCGAGAATTCGAGAACTTATTCGAGAACATAAGCATTATATTCAGAAAAATATTCACATGTTGAACAATCAATCTTTTGAATACATTTTTCAACACAAAAAAATGAATTACACTGATGATGCAGTGCGAGTTTGCAATAATGTGTGTTAAAATATTGACTACTAAGATTTATTGAATTCAAACGGAAAATATAAGCAGGTGTATACTTAAAAAAATAAAATAAATAAAGATAAAAATATGTGAAAAACTATTTGCTAAAAAACATATCACTTGTTATGTTTTTTTCATTTGAGAGAATGTGTATTTTAATTTAAAAATATTTAATTAAAACAAGAAGAGAGAGAGAGAGAGAGAAGAGAAGAGAATAACTATGTTTTGTACTATATTTTTAGTAACCTAGTCCTACATTTGTTACTTTTTATACAGAAACTAGTTATATCACAGACATGTTTGTTCAGTTCTCTTGAGGAAAAAGTTTATTTTGCTCACACATACTTTCAAGATAAAATAAACCTAATATCTGCTTTAAAAAAAAACAAAATTTTTTAAAGTGATTTTTTAATATTTTATATCTCATAAAGTGCAAACATTTTATATACTTAAGTAGCTCGGAAGCTAATGAAAATATAAACGAGATGAAATAATGTTACGTCAATTTTCTCGCAATAATTTACGAGCAATATCTTTCACAGCATTTACACGTCAATTGAATTACTTCCTTGTCAAATTAATGAAGCAGATCGGAGCTTGACCTCAATGTTGATATAGAATTGGTTGTCTGAGTGAAAACTTTCTGATGCAAAAGGTTTTTTTAGCTTACGAGTTGTTAGCTCGAGGCAACTTTACTGTGCGTATCAGAAATTATTTATAAACAGTATCTGGCAAAACCGCACGTAAGCCGAGCGGAATTTACTTTAGCGAGATAAGGCAGAAATTTGCGCGAATATTACGAAATAATTCGCTTAAATATTAAAGATGCGAAAATCGAAAATAAAATGTCTATAGTTTTGCAAGAAAATTATGAAAGTTAGTTAAGTTATTCCCGATACATATGTATATATTTAATGTATATGTATATGTATATGCGTTCGTTATCTGTGAAAAAAATAAAAATGAATCAAACAACAGTGTTATTTAAATATCGCACTAGTAACATAAAATATTTATGATGTGCTTTTTGAAAAATTGATAGAACCTACAATATATTTGATTATATAGAATTTTGTGACGGAACACATATAGAACTCGCATATATTAATACCACGATAAACCGTTTGATACGACCGGAACATCATTTTATAGAATATAAAGCACATTTCGCAGTAAATATGATAAATTAAGTGGATAGGTGTATATCCCGCGATATTTTAAAAGCGAAGGTACATACATAAAGGTGAATCTCAGCGAAAATCCTTTTTACGTAGATACCATTATGTTCGTCAAAAGAGAGAAAGAGTAAAGCAAAAGGACAAAGAAAAGATGTATATATATATAAAGTCTACTGCGTAAAATGAAGTATATATGAACTTAAGCAGGAAGCGGAAGAGAATGCGAGCGCACAGATTAACCAGGCGCTCGGCCGGTAACATTCGCCAAATGAATTACCTCTCGTCTTTTCATTTCGTCTTTTTTTCTGCACTCGTGCTCGCGCATTTTTTCCGTTCCGACTTTTTTTTTCCAACCTCGGTCGCGGCTTTCAATATCGGCCCTTTTCCCCTCCCGAACTCGATTGACGCTCTTTAGCCTTTTGATCGTTCGTACTCTTGCCCACGACAAAGGCGAACCGCGTCCGCATGTTCTCGCCCCGAACGCACCGTGGCTGACTCGACCTCGATTTCACTACTCGCACTCCGCCGCCTGGTCACGTAGCGCGGACTTAATATGGCAGTACGTGGCGGCGTATCGATTTAATTTTCTGAGCAAACCGCGTGCTGATTGCTTCGTGAAATTTAATGCCGTCTGTCAGCGAACTACGTACGTATCTAGCCAGGTGTACCTACAGTGCGACACGAAAAGCTCTCGCCTGTGGAAATATGTACGCGAAACGTGCGTGATGTGTATGCGCCTCGGAAGACGGATCGTGTCGCAGAAAGATTGTATCAGAGGCTCATTGTGAAGAAAATAATCTAACACAATCGTTTACAATGAGATGTCAAGAGTGCGATGCGTATTGGAAGTTGTTTTCGTTCTTCTTCCCTTAATTCTTGTTCGCTATTCAGACGAGATATTTTTAGCTGGATAGTATCAGGCTGCGCTTAAATATGGCAACAAGCAGACAGGAGAATAAAGCTCGTGGGGACAATGCTGAAACAACCGTGCACACAAATAATGCAGGAACATCCTGCGCTCCGAGATCTGTGTTGGAAGAGAAAAGGAAGGAAGCACCGGCGGGAGTGTATCAAATCGTCCGCTACTTTTCATTCTCCTTATTGCGTCTTACTGTGGTAAACTTTCCGCATTGCATACTGGCTGTAGTCCGAGATATTTCGATTAACGTAAAATACGCTCAACGCAATTATCTCGTCGATTCTCGCGGATTGAGAGACTGTCCGACTGGCGACTTTCTTCCGACGACGAGTTCTATCGATCGATTTTAAACGAGACCCATAATTTATAGGTTAACTGCGTAATCCAAATCAGATCTGATTGATTCCGCATTGATTAAAACGTTTGAACGAACGCTTTCACGCTGCACACTCATCGGGAGATTAATATTTTTACAGTCCGAACGGACTGGAATCACTGTTTTTTCGCACAATCAATCAATGAAAACCATCTACATTCGGATAAAGAAAAAAACATTGATATTTATATAAAACATTCACTAGATAATATAATTGGTATTTTTTGATGTAATTGAGAAAGTAACATAATGAAATAGAGACATAATTGTGCAAGATAAGTAGATAAAAACTGGTTATAACACAAATACTAAAAATATCGTGTTATACGTACATATCTTCGTTGCTGCATTGACACGAAAGCTATTTCAGAAACAACTTTTGCAAGAGAAAGAGAGATCTCGAAAACAGTTACAAGAAATGTGAAAAAGAGTTTAAAAGCGGTAAAGGTTTCGCCTTTCATATGTATGTGCATATGTATACATGTGTGTGATTTACGCGAAAAGATTTCGTTCTCTCTTCTTTAGGCCGGCGAGTTCTCATTTTATCGTCTGACAAAACTGGCTTGTGTTCAAACTGTAGATTACGCGCGGAATATTTATTTTGAAGAGTTATTGTCGCAACAGCATCGCTATTCGTTCGGCTCGCTGTCGTCCCAAATTAAGTGGAGTAAATAAAGATAAACAGACATTCTCTCTTGCGCGCCGGAAAAAGTCTAAAATACTGTAGCACAGAGTAGCGCTGTTAATTTCGCGCTTAGAAACTCGGCGTACCGGGCAATTAGACCGGACGGTTTCGTGATTTACACCGAAAAAAAATCTCACGTGCCA
Organism: Pseudomyrmex cubaensis; assembly: GCA_014825685.1. Lineage (NCBI taxonomy): Eukaryota > Metazoa > Arthropoda > Insecta > Hymenoptera > Formicidae > Pseudomyrmex > Pseudomyrmex cubaensis. The sequence goes on along the minus strand of QVOA01011674.1, from coordinate 676 downwards.
TTAGCACTTTATCGCGATACTTAGTCCGGATACTGCGGCCGATTAAATGCGCTTAACGAAGCGTCGATAACGTGTACCGCCCGTAACAAGGGAGACCGAGAAAGAGAAATGGACGGTTAGTCGCTCTCGCATCTTCGTATCCGTTTTTAATAGAATCGATAGATAACCGACCACTGTGTGTGTGTGTTTGTGTGTGTGTGTTCGGCGACGAGAGTGCAAAGAGGTCGAATCGGATCACGGCCTCGCCCGAATGAAACTTCACACTTTTCTCGATTTCCAAATGAGATTTTTATTGACGTCGAAAAGTGTTAAAAAACACAATATTTTATGACAAAAATTTAATAATGTGAAATAAATTCTTACGTTTTGTGCGCATGTTTCTCTTTGTAATTGCACGAAGACGATACCGCGAGCATTTCCCGCGATTGCCAACGGGATAACATATTTTGCTACTCCGTTTACGTTTTACGACTTCAAGAGAAAATACTATTTTGCTGCGTAACGTAAAGCGAAAAGTCACGTACTAAATTAAATAATGGACGTGCGGAACTCTGCAAAAATTCTATCCGCGCACTTTTCGTAATCTGCATGTGGAAATGTAGATTATTAGACCGCGTCAGGAAAATATATATATATATATATATATATATATATATATATATATATATATATATAT
>QVOA01011666.1:0-19907 GCA_014825685.1 Pseudomyrmex cubaensis | reverse complement strand
ATTATTTATTACCTTCTACAGTAGAGAAGATTAGATCTTAAGAAAACGTTGTTACGACTTAAAACTCTCCATTGTAGACAGCCCTTAATACGGTCATTCTCTATTTCGCCTTTGTCGTTTTTCTATTTAACGTGTCACAACGGCGACATAAATGCGAGTGATTTAATTAACATCGTGTTGCCACTGCGCGTGTGCTACAGAATATTAACTGTAATAACGGCAATATGTCACGATAATTGCAATTAGCGTGATCCAGTTGCGTGTGCTTCATATTGTCATTTCAATCCGCTCTACGTTGCTAAATTGGGAAACAAAACGCATTGTCATTCTCGATTTTTTAATTCTATTTTTGTTATTTCTCAATATTTTGTACATTGGTGTAGAAATTATATTTTGCAAAACTAAAAATAGACTTCTCAAAATCTATAAATATTATATATGAGTATGTGCCTATATATTTTTTTTTATATTTTATCACAAGTAGAGTAACAAAAACTTCTACTTATTAGATTCAAATAAAAATTTTTATGTTATAAAGATTTTCAAATTAATGTGCAATAATATTTCTTAAACAAATTATTCGTAATTTTTTTTTATGTTTTACAAACGATGTTACTTGGTTAAAAGGAAATGCGACTAACGGCGGTGTAGGTGTACGTAATAATGACGTGTTGAAGTCGCGAGAAAGCTCCACGGGTATTTATTTGCAAGCATGGTGTACAAGCACGGCTGGCTGTTGTAGCATTCGGAGGAACCTCTCGCCGACAATCGCCACTTAAGCGGGACGTCGGGAAATGGGACAGGCTTCCTTCCCTCGTGTTCAATTAGCGCCGCGTACGAAATATCAGTTCTATCGGCGAAAAGCTTTTCTCTCTCTCTCTCTCGTTCGGCATATAAATCTGCATTAGACAGAAGAAGAAAATCTCGGACGTCTTCGCTCGGTAGCTACTGTTAAATCAAGTTAAAAAGTTCGCTGTTTAATTTAATAGGGTGCACCTTAAGAGCGTTAACTCGGATTTGGAATTCCGATAAACTTCGTTGATTAATTCATTTATTCAATTGAATCTGTGAAAAATATGAAATTCACTTACGCCTATTATATAAAATTTTGATGTTAAAAAAAACATACACACTTACGTGTGGATATCTTCCGATATATGATATTCGGTAATGGGATTTCAACACCTCGCTATGTAATAGAATAACTTTATTTTAAATGTATAAGCGCGAAAAATAATTCACACAGTAAGAAGAATGATGTATTCATATTGTTAATAATCTCTGCAATGTCACATGATCTAATTATTTATTTTTACATATGTGAATATTCTGTTTCTAATTAATAGTTTTTATCGCAGTTTTATATTTGCACATCTGATAGAATAATATTATTTAAAGTGAGATATACAAAATATTATTATGAAATGATATATTAGCATTAAACGTATTAAACATTGCATTTTGTTTTCTCGATACTAACGTTAATTTAATTTTGCATGAAAACAAACCTTCAATTGTACTGCAACAGAGAATAGCGTATATCGTATACGTATATAGAAATGCGAACAAATATTGCATTCTTTTCAAAAAATTGACGATACATTTATTCGATATAACTTCAACGCGCAACTTTTTTTTTTTTTTTTTTTTTTTTTTTTTTTTTTTTTTTTTTTTTTTCGTATTTTGCAGATTTCGTATTGCGTTTTTCACGCGTGACGTACAAAATAATTCAGCCCGGGTGATCTTGCAGTTTATTGTATTCACGATCTGAAATCCAATTAGAAAGTTACATTTTGTAGTTTGTAACGTGTTTCGCCTATTCACACACACACGCACACACACATATCGCCTCACCTCTAACTCTTGCATTTGTTTTGCGTTCAGCTTTGGAGCATATCTACCTCATTCCTGTTCTCTCTTTCTCTTAAAGCAACCCTTCCGCACGTTTCCCACGTATTTACCTTCTACATTAATAATCTCGTGCCTCTCTCGTTTGCGTTGCAGAATATGGACGTAGCCAAGGCCTCGGAGCGTCTTCTCAAGCTGGCGGTGAGTACACACATATATCTACGTACACGTGCAAATTTATAAGCGCATAACGGATGAGTCCGAAACATCTGTATACGCTGAAAGTCGACAATTATCAAAACTTTATTGTGATTAAAACGAACATCTCATGAATGAAGACTCGAATCGCTATTAAACGTTATTTATTATACGCGCAAATATTACTGCCGCAAATATTATTGTTTGCGAGACATGCGACATTTATATTATTTTATGTGTCACATACACACACTATTCTAAAAGATATATTGGAGAATTGAAAATATATATTATTTTTATTTTATTATTTCACATATTACTTTTTTCTAAAACGTTTCTTTTATAGATAAAAGCTCATTGTCATATTATTGTTCATGCTCTGTAGATACTTTCAATTTTCCGCGTTAGATTTTCTTCCCTTTTCCTTCTTCGCACACACCTCTTATGGGAAAAACCTCGGGGCAATATTTGCGAATTCAATCTTCTCCCCTCTTACAACTTTTCGTCTGAACTTTGTCACGGCTACGAGCTCGTTCGACAGCCGTGGAGAACGCAGAGGCAGAGAAAACTCGTATCGAACTATGTGTCGTCGATAAACGCCGCGCTTAATGCAACATGTTGTAAATCCACGTGGTGCATAAGTCTGCAAGCTGACGCCAGCTTTCCCGTGCGAACTTTGAGCAAGAACATAATCCGGAATGCCTAAGATAGGATTTTCAGATAGATAACGTAGAATATTCAGGACCCTTCATAAAGACTACTTAGCGCGATTTAACTATTCATATCTCGCGGATAATGTCGTTTTTTTTTTATTCGCCGATTTTTTTTTTTTTTTTTTTTTTTTTTTTTTTTCATCCGTAAGAATGGCAAGTAAGAGACGGTTAACTTCAATGGTCTCGGTTAGAGCTCTCACTTTACGATAAGTTGGATCTGTTGCACGTCGGAAAATAAAGTAAGCTATCCATGAGAACGTGAAATAGAAATGTTGTGTTTCTTCAAGAAAGAGCGAGTCTGGTAAGGATACAAAGAAGGCCCTGTGAGAGCTTCGGGCTCTCTCTTTCTTTTTCTTCTTCTCCCTTTCTCTCTCTCTCTCTCCCTCTCTCTCTCTATTGTGGAAAGTACGCCGGAATCTATGAATTCCTGATTTAAGTTTCGTCGTGCGTCGGCCGTATTCCCGTGACGCTTCCGGGTGAAATATGCACGCTCGACGATGGAAAAAGGTCGTTTGTCGCCAAGTCCGCAGGGAGATCGATGCACAACGATACACCAAGGATGTTGTTTTCATACTTCCGATTCCTTTGTTTTTTCTTTCGCTATAAAAGCAGTTTGCTAGAAAGCGCACGTAAAAGATGGTGCAAAAATCATAATTTTTTAACATAAGAAATTTTTGTATTTTTAAAACTTAGAAATTATAAAATAATTCATAGAATTAATAATCTATAGAGATCTCTCTTAATTCTTGGAAGAATTTTAATTTCTGTAGTATTTACCAAGTATATATAATTTTTTTTTTTAATTAAAAGAGTTGATAAGATTCTTTTTAACTAAAAACGAATTTTATCTGTACATGAAATGTTTTTATTGTAGCTTATTACAGAACTAAAGTCGGCTATTATTCATACTCCATTGTCCATTTTAAATTCTGATATCTGTTAGTTTTTTGAGAAAACGAGAGAAACGTAGATACGATTGTTTTAGAATATCCTACGCATCGGGAACATATATTCGGACAAAGGGAAAAAATGAACCGATATGCGCGCTGCAAGGATTCGTTCATGCGAGCGCTATAGCGCTCATCGTGTCTTTTTATTCGTGTTCTCCTTGCATGGCGCGCCGACACGCTCTGATACTCTTCGACGTTCAGATCGGGTCCGAGCGATTCCGCGTCCGTTCATTCGCTGTCGCTCGTTATTCTCTCGTTAGCTCGGATGCTTCGGATCGAAACTAGCCGGCCGTAGTGTTTCGAGTGCTGGGCGGAGTCCAGTGAACCGAATTCAATTATATGAATTCGTCCCAAAGCGACTGTCCTTGGAAGCGTGTATAACGCCGCGCGCGTCGGCCAGACTTTCTCGTCGCCGAATTCGACCTGCGTTCGGTAGATGTCGATTATTTGCGATTAAAACAGTAGACCGACGGTCGTGCATGACCGAGTTTTGTTATGGGACTTCCGTTCGCTCTCCACGTTAATTGAGCCGGCTGTACTGTTAATTATCGCCGCACTCGTCGCGATTTGTGTCGTCAACTTTTTTCGACGAGATGCCACAACGCGCGACTCGGATAATTTCGATGTGAAATACATGTAAACTTGTTTATAAACAAATTAAGATATTAATATTAAATATTTGTCTACACCTGATACATTATTATTATGTCGTGAAAGACGACACGTGAAAACTTTGGAAATTGCATTTGTGATTTATTTATATTCGTTTTATTTCTCGCAGCTCGATTTGTAAACCTCAAGATCAGAATCTTGAAGTAAGATGCAATTAAATATTACGTTGAACACAGTTCAACTAGAATATACGTGTGCAAATCGAAGCAAAGCCATGTTTGAGGAAAGATATCGTGTCTGAATAAGGTCTCGAGAGAAATAAAAGCATCGACCGTCGAAACAGAAAAAGAATTTTTCGACGCGTTCTTTAATAACGCACGAAGGGAGGAAACCTAACCTCAGGGCAAAATAAATTCCCCCCTGCACAAGAGCGAGAGTGTACCCTAAGGTGAGCATGCGTCTGGAAGAAAAGTTCTTTCCAATAAGACGAAGCAAACGGTTGCTCATTCGCAGCGGTCGTGACATTATGTTTGTTTTTGCGCGCGCGGAAAAAATAATTGTTTACCGATCGCCGAACCGGTTTCACTCCCCCGATCTTTCGCACATCCTTACTTTTCGTTTGCACCGCAAATAGCCGGGAGATCTGTCGTGGACTTTCGTGGACTGTCGAGGGTTAATTGCGGTTTTTATGTACGAAGTCGAAGAAACGGGACACAAGGTACAGGACAAGACTTTAATCTCGTCGTAATGGAGAAACGGCATTTCCCCCCGCAGTTCGCTCTGCTAGCGAAGCTTCTGCTTTCTCTTTTCTTCCGTCTTTCGTCTCGATCTCGTCGCTCTTTACACACTTTGCGTGCCTCGTACCGAAATTCCTTTGACTGTGAAAATCACTCGAAAGCGCAAAACGGCTCGTCACTTCGTCGCTTTTGTACAAAGATTGTAACTATCAATGGACACACAGTATAAATGTTCTTTAGACGACACGAAAGATATTCTCGCGATAGACGTAGCATGTCTTCAATATCAATCGTTGCCGATTGGATTGTATAATGTGTTGATACAACATTGTTACATTTGAAATTATTTGTGAATAGCGATACGAGCACTCGAATATTCACTATCGATCAATACTCATCTTTGGTAGAGTTCTTTCCGAGCAATCTTGTGCGCTAACTTTGATTATTCAGCGTTTGCATATTTATTCGCATAATATAGCTTCACTCTCTCAAGCCAATAGCTCTGGTTCTCGGAAAAGTTTAAAAAATTCGATCTACTTGTATTTACATTTTCTATCTTGTCATTACTGGATTATGTCTTTCACATGTTAATGTCCTTCCAGACCTAGTAACCGTAAATGTCTCCGATAAACAGATGTATGTTATACATCCTTAGAACATAAAGAGAGAGAGAGAGGGAGAGAGAATAGCACTCCAAGAGTAGTGGATAACGTCGAGAAGCGATCGTGAAGAAAATGGAAAATATCGATTATCGGCGATGTACGCGCTTAGGTACAGGTTCGCCTCGTTCTCATTTTTTTATTAATTTTTTTTTAAATACTAATGACGCGGATACATCGATCTATATATTGAGCGCTACGTACGTATTGATACGCGCGTGCAGAAAATTCACGCGCGGATCGCTCGTAGTAATTCGATATTCCTGCATTATCGATGAAAATCGACGCTGCGGATAGTGCACGTAAGCCAAGCACGCATTAATGTTATGCGGTCGGCGATGGGATCAAGCACGAATCGGACGGTATTGCTAGTTTCTTGCGCGACGAACGATAGTTCGAGTCGTGCATCAATATGAATGAACGCTCTTCTGTTCGCGCAATCCGTGTGCGCGCGCGCGCGATGTCTTGTAAACCATTCGCTGGTTTCGATATTAGATCTTTCTTGGATCTCGACATTAATCAGTAATCTGTATACGAGATCTCGGGAAAAAGAGGAAGAGTCAATTTCTAGATAGAAATCCCTCCGAAAGGAAGAAGAGAGACATATTGTGGAAAAAGATGTATTTTCGCATTGTGATACAGAGAGAAATTCAAATTCTAACAGATATAGGTACGAATATATCTCAAAATCGATACGTATGTATAAAGATTTGATAAACAAAGAAAGATTCAGAAATTCTAAGAGATAACATTTCACAGAATTTCAAGACGTAGCGCGCGGATACATAGAAGAATTTAAAGGATTCGAACATTTCGAAATCAACATATTTCCGCCTTCAAAGTTTCTCAGTATCGATGAAATGCCATACACACGCGTGAGCGCGCGCACGTATCCTTTGGTCGCGTTTCACCGGTAAGATTTTACATCTCCCGTATAACCCCTTAGAGAGCAAGCGCTTCCTTCTCTGAGATAGCCTCTGGCCAAGGAGGCAGCTTAAAGTTTACCGCTTTTCCCTTTGTGGTATCGTCGACGTGTCTCAAACGATTCACTGGCTTTTGCTTTGGCTGCCTTCAGCTTTTCCCTCTTCCCCTCAGCGTCGTCATTCCCTCTTCGCGGATCCCAACTCCTTCTCCGTCTTTCTTTTTCTCTTCCTCGGTAGCATCCCCGAGTAAACGAAATTAAAACGCCGAGGTAAGTTTTCCCGGACTACCGTGAACGCCGGAAGAGGTTGCTGGGGACCGGGAGGAAGTGCTGAAGGGTCCTCTGTCCTTTTTTCGAGAAAGTGCCGCGGATGCTTCGCGTCGCAAGAGACTTGACCTTTGTGTCTGGCAACATTATTAAGTCTTTTGCCTCGCGTGAGAGAGCTCGGTGGAAGCACGCGGATGATACCGCAACTCGGCGGCTCCGAAAATGGCATCCGAAACGAAATAACTTCGAAATTCTTCCCCATGAAGCGAGCAGTCCGTCGAGAAATTTTCGCAAAGGTATTCGTCTGATGTTAGGTCGAGCCTATACTTTTGTTCTTTTTTCCTTCTCGTCGCGCTGCTTCTTTGATGCAGAAACATTTATTTTGGTTGTTTTGCCACGGAAAATGTCAACAATGTTGCGCCACAAGAGAAAACAATCAATCTTAAAGAACAAAATCTTAAGAGATAAAAGATCCAATCAACTGTCAAGAATGAAATGTAAATATATGTACGTAGCAACGTATAGAATATATAATCGTGTATTTTCTCTTCTTACAGCTTAAGAGAAAAGAGAAGGATTATATATTCAGAAAATATAATTTACAATCAGATGGAATATTAATATTTGAGCAGCACATCGCATTATGCATGCGATAAATGATCAAAGAATCGGTCTAAATTACTTCCATTAAAGCGTAATTAAAGGAACAGACAGGATAATTTATAAGTTCGTTATACAGTCATCTCACTTTCATCTGCAGATGCGTAAATAATACTGCAATACGCTCGTCTCCGTGCGCTGATTACCCTCGTTTCAGTTAACTTTTTCCGGCGTCGTTATCGGGCATCGCATTTTATTCACTCCATTAAAAACATATACAGTCAAAGAAGGAGAGAGCTTTGACGATTTTCTTCTACTTTTCCATAATTGCAACTTCTTTCTTTGCTTTCTGCGTTTCAGATTCATTTTTTTTTGTTTTTTTGTTTTTTTTTTTTTATATATACAGCCTTATTTACTTGTATTGAAAGTTGCTTCTGACAAAACTGATAGATAATACTAACAGATGATGGAAAACTATGACGTGTATAAATAATTTATACGTACATGAATCTTTGCTTCAGATACCGAATCACTTAGTATGGCTTTGTTTCTTCTATCTGGCGTTTCACTCCTTCTTGAATTTGATGGGCGAGCTGCTACACTTTGCGGATCGAAATTTCTATTGCGACTGGTGGAATGCCAACAATATTGATACTTTCTGGAGAACTTGGAACATGCCAGTTCATCGTTGGGCCGTACGGTAAATAAAATATAATTTTTATTTATAGTAATGTTTGATATCTGACATTTTTTCGCGTACATTGTATTATCTGTTTTTATTTTCAATAGTGTTTTTTTATGTTTGTTTCTTTTTGATCTCGAGATTCAGCTGTAACAATTTTCTATTTATGTTAAAATTCTTATCTAAGTAAGTTAATTCTTATAAGTAATTTTAACTCTTATATAATTACTCTATATAAGTATTTTAACTCTTATATAATGTTACTTTATTATATATATATTTATAATAAAATTTGTGTAACACACAATTAACTTATAATGTGCGTGCAGCTGGAAATTTCTGTTTCTTGAAAACACTTCAGCTTTTTTTTATAAACAACCAGACAGAAACTCGCGAAAAATGTAATTAAATCTTCTTAAAGCAGGGCATACTCATTAACAAAGTTTAACCTTGCTTAAGTAGAACAGAGAAAGTCGATCAAAGGTTCGGTTTATAACGAAACGTGACTATCTCTCTCTTTCTCTTGTTCTTTTCTCTTTCTTGTATGCTGCTCTCTCGCGCTGTTTACTCTTGCCATCTCTTTGTTCTATAACACTCAACTTTCTCGCATAGAAGGAAAAACTCACCCTTACTTTGCGTACTTTGCATCTTTGACTCGACTTGTAGGGATAATATGATTATATAATAACGTAATACGCGTCTTGCGCCGAAGTCTGTTTCATAGCAGCCGTCATTTTGACGCGAAATACTCTCGGGTAACACCGACGTCGTGCAAACATCAAGCGAAAAAACGATATTACCGTCTGTTTTTAGTTTTGTAAATTCGATTAATGTTGTGCAAAATTATGTACATAGAAATTTTATTCTAATTTAATAAACGTGGTTGCATATAAATTCTGCTAAATAACACACATTTATGCAATTTAAATTTATTTTATGGTTTTAAAATTACGAGAGAAATTCCAGTTTGTATGTGAGACACGTGAAAACATGTTACATTAGATCGCACGCATTATTTGAGAGACAATATTTCGTCTTGCAAGGATGAGCTTTCGTGCGCGCAAAAACCTCTTATTCCACCTAAAATGTCTTCTTCAACTCATACATCTCAGCTGTCGTCGCCACATTAGATTATACATCCCTCGCTCAATACAATCAGCGAACTTCCGAAAGACTTTTCCAGCGGGCCTTCCATCTTCCACGGTAACCCATCGCACGTGCACCTAACAACTCGAGCCCATAGTGACGACCTCCTTTCACGAACCCGCGCCGAGTTCTTTGTACTTCGGGTAGTAGCCCAAAAGAAAGTTTAAATCCCTGTAAAAGTGGTAGCCGTACGAAGTTCTTATTATGTGACCGAGAGAAAAAGAAGCCGTCGGAATTGCCATGTGTAAACTGCGGGGATTTATCATGAATGTCATATAAAGAGACGATTTACCATACTTTGTGTCAGACATTAGATAACTCGCGATGAGATGATATTTTGCTTTTTGTGAAGAGTATACAAAGAATTTTTTTCTTGATTATTGCGGAGTACTGTTTATTTAATACGAATATATTGCGACAAAAGCACTTAATTTTATCGCTCCCTTAAGAGAAACGCTCGTTTCTCGAATTAGTCATGACAAACGTATATATGTAGAAGAATGGCAACTTGACATCGTGCGACCAGAGCGACACTGTGTCTTACGACGCGTTTCTTATATAAAACGCGACACGTAACGCGAAAATGACTCGCCGTGTTTTCCTTTTATAAATGATATAAAAATAGAGAAAATAAGGTTTCACACTAAAGAGAGAGAGACGCGAGTTTCCGCGACACGAATTTCCAAGTCTTACTCCAAAGGAGCTCGGCGCTCCTTTTTTATCCCCAACGACGCACCTGCGCGGCTTACGGGGTCGGTCGTTTCTGTTTTTTTTTCTTCCCCGTTCTAACCGAGATACGCAGCTGCAATTGCAAGCTGCGACTGGCATGCAGCCCATAGTGCGCGCGGGAAGGGAAGTTGAGGTGAAAATGGAAATGTTCCCCGGACGACGAGGGGAGAGAAGGAGAGACGACGCAGACGTACGTAGGTTGACGACAACGTCGAGGCCGACGACGACTGCGGAGCGTCTTTTCAGCGGTTTGTAATAGGAAAAGCCGATACGCATCGCGATGCGCACTTAAGGCTGTTTATTCCTCGCGGCACTTATAATACCTCTATAACTGCGAATGTTCCCGAACGCTTCGCCGCGAAAAAAAAAAAAAAAAAAAAAAAAAAAAAAAACGAGGAAAAAGAAAGGACGATGAGACGCGAAGAAGAGGAATCGAGCGGTGGGAGAGAGTTCTGAAGACGCGGTAAAACGCGCAAGCTCTTGAAACCCTCAAAACTGTCGTCGGCGACGTCCGATCTTTGAATTTTCTTTCCTTCCGCCATTCTCTTCTATCTCGGCGCTTCTTTTACCGTCCTTTCTCCCGGGACATACTCCTTCGCGCGTTTTGCCTTCTTTCTGATGCAGCTGCACCGATAACCAGACGGCTAACGATCTTGTTCCGAGTTACCCGTTTCTTGTCTCGCTATACACAAGCTAGACCGATAATGGGAGAATGTCGCCAATCTTGGCGAAACTTTCCCGAATATTGCTTTAATTTTTCGGGACCTCTTGACTTCGCGCGTCGTCGGCAATCGTATTTACCTTATCGGAGCGCGCACACAGCTTTTGTGTGTATTCTATCGTCTAAGATTCTGCGACAATGCGTAGTCCTTTGTGATGCCGATAATAGCATTGTCGTTATAACAGGCGAGCGTGCTCTAAACGTGCTTCTCGTTATCAGGCTTAGAATCACCAATTTCAATCGCGATTAAACCGCCGCTGTTAGAGTATTTTCCGACGATTTGATTGCAAAGATTTAATCGAAATATCACGTGTTTTTCTCTTTTACAAAAGCTATTATCGGAAAAGGAGTCAAGAAAGAAAATTTGATACTTATCTTCAAATGAACAATAAATTTTATTTTTAAAACTTTTAAAAACGCAAAAAATTTCACATCACATTTTTATATTTATATTTTACAGACATCTTTATATTCCGGTCGTAGAGATGGGCTACGGTAAGACGACAGCATCGGTCACCGTATTTTTCATCAGCGCCTTTTTTCACGAATATCTCGTAAGCGTACCTTTAAAAACCTTCAAGATATGGGCGTTTATGGGTATGATGGGACAGGTAAGAGCTTCGAGCGTTTACCTCGTATGTATTGTTGACTGTGCAAATATTGACTCTAACATCGAGAAATTCTTATTGATCCTTCAAAGACCATACCATATTTCAGGCATTTTCAATAACACTCGTTCAAGATCAGTTGATCCTAAAATAGAATTAAAACTTTTTCAAGCTAAGAGAAAAAAAACATATTCTAGTTAAATAAAAAAAATACGTATTTAAAACATAACGTCGGACCATGATAGATCTTGTAATTGACATGTCTCGTGTAGTTGTTGTGCAAGCGATATAGAGAGATTTCACAATTATAGACATTGCAACATCATTCGCCATGCATCTTTACATGAAATTACGTTGCGCATTACAATACGTCATGTATGCACATACAAGATTTAGTCCGCGCTCATAAGTATGGATATTCCGGTCGTGCAACGCTAATTGTTCATTCTAGATACCACTGTCGGTGTTGAGCAAGATGACGGAGCGATACTGTGGCGCCAGATGGGGCAACATTGTCGTATGGGCAAGTCTCATCATCGGGCAACCACTTTGTATAATGATGTATTATCACGATTACGTTGTAACTCATTTTGGCGAGACTCTGATCGAAGATTATTCCGTGGTGTAAAGCAGATTAAAAGGATGAAAAAACGTAAAAGTGCGCAGAGAGAAACCTCAACGAACAATCTGCGATCGATCTATTCTCCGACATTGCTTGTTTTATCGATCGCAATTATTCACTATCTTGTCGTTTAACAACGACTGTGCGATGATTTTACTCCATTAAAAAATAATACAATAACGCGAAAATGTGCCTTAAATATAAGTTTAAGTTGTTTTTTGAATGAATGATGCGATGTGAGTGAGAGATTTAAAAAAATACAAACAACAAAGGTGTCTCGAGTTTGAAGGTAATATTATTATTATCTTATATTTTATAACGATGCTATACTATATATATATATACATATAAATATAAAAATATAAAAATAGTATACATATGATAAGTATAAAATATCAAAATAAAATTGTAAATATTATCATATGTAAAGTAAAATTATTCAGTGTAGGCTTAATAATTTTTATATAACAACTTTTTGGTCGCTCTTCATTGTCGTCGGGCGAATCTGTTGTCGAATAAACAAGATATTTCATACGAGTCTTGTTAAATTTCGTCTCCACACCTCAAGAGTGGCCGCAGGGCCAGCACTTGGATATTATTCTTTCAGCTTTAAGAACTAGAAAGTTGTCTCGTGAATAGTCACGAAAAGATAGCTTTTTAAGGGCGAGCCCACATACAACTTTTTCTCACTAATGAGGCGGAAAGTATACTTATATAGGACGTAAGATTTTACATATACACACACATGTACGTTATATAAGTTTTTATAATATATATTTCAAAATACAACGGAAAAACCTATCCTTGCAGGAATATATAAAAACTACTAGACATATAAGACATATTTTATGTCAGAATATTAAAATATGTTTAAAAATTTGATTATATAATTAAAATTTCATATTTCTTTTAAATTTTACAGATTTCGAAATTTTAGTTTATCTTACAAATAAAATTTTTTATTTCAATACAGAGTTTAATATGTCTAAAAAAATTTATTTGAACAATAGTCTTTTTTACTTGTTTTTTTTTAATTTATATCATATAGTATATAACTTTTATTGGTAAAACAAAGACAACCAAGTAAACAGCGTAGCTGTATAAACTATTTGTTGTCTGCAGGTATAGTTATAGAGTCGCGTCACGAACAAAAAGCCGAACCCTCGGGAGAAATACTTCTTTGAGCTCTGACCCTTGAGTTTTTCTTATCCTTGATGAGCCTGGATATCATGATATGTGTGTCTCTACGATGAATTAATGACACTGAAGACTGATGAAAATACGTTCGTGGCAGAATGATATATGTACGAATGTCCACAAAAAAAACATAGAGTAATGTCAGAATTCTACTTTTTTTTTTATAGATAAAACGTCATTACTGCTTTGTGTGACAGATATGTTATTGTCAATGTGCAATTTAAAACTAGCACATTCGGTCGTTTGTTTAAACGTTCATTTAAAAATAACCGTGTTGAAATGAAAGCCGCTTTGTATAGTTTTTTAACACCACGCACGTCACAATACGTATCATCTCTTCATCTCTTAAGATATTAAGTGGATAAGAATTTTATAGGCATCTCACGAGAGTGAACGCGATGCGTGTCGACCTTACTTAGGATCGCAATCTTCTAGAGCGACAGCATATCTTCTACAAGTAGGTATATGTCCCATCATAAAAGAAACTTGCGTGTAACATTAAATGTAAGTTCTTATGTAAGTTGCAATTTATTAATCAGATAAAAAGAAAAAAACATGCTAGAATTTAAAAATGTATATATATATCTCCCAGAAGAAAATGGCTTTTTTCCTCATCTACGTTAAAAGAAATCTAATCAATGCATACATTATATATTTCACATAGAATTACGATAAATATGTCTACTCTATATTCTTCTTAATTATTTACGTTGCAACTTTCTCTCTCTTTCTTTCTTATACTTTTACATTTACATCTCACTATTGGAAAAAAAATGGAACAATAAAAGTTTTGACATTGGAAAGTTTTTAAACCGACAATTTAATATTTGAAATATTGTTTTACTCTCTTTTCTTCTAATTCGAGCTTATTCGTATTTACAATGTAGAATATTTTCTCTCTCAGAATTATAAAACTTGTTACTGTCAGGAATCAACGTTTAATCGATCGAGGGCGACGTGAATGCAAATGTCGGGAATTAACTCGACAACATCTCTTCGAAAATTTTCCGAATTGTTTTCGGAGTTAAAGTTTCGCGCTGCGAAGATATTTTCTCGCTAGTAGCAGAATGCCCGAATGTCTGTGTCGCTGCGCTCAACAAGTTAAATCTTATCAGCTCGCCGGTTTGACTTTAGCATCATTATAGCGGTTACCTGTTAAATTGGCATTTGCGCCTGACGTGGTAAATAACTTTGTTGGCGCCGAAACTCCGAAACACGAACACTTTTGTCGCTTCAAGCAGCTGAATTGTTCCGTAAACTGACACGCTCGAGAGTCCGCTTGAAAGTAACATAAAAGCAGGAATTACTTCTCTTGATACGTGGGACTTTTAATTTAATTGCCTTCACGGCGAGAACGCGGCGCGCTCTTAAATTGACCCTACATAAAAATAATGAAAAAAAAGCAGTCGCGAGAATATCTCTGCCATTTTTGAGGCACGTGGCTGACGTGTACTGCGTTACAATAGCCGTTGGACGCTTTTTATGACGAACGACTCGGCCATTTGCGAGAGCAAAGCGTGAAATTCATAAATACCGGCGCGCTGCCACGTTAATGTTAATTTAGTGTCGAATAAATACAACGATAAAGAAAAATTTAACAACTTTCCACCAAAGGTTCACATCCCGTCGTATATATTTACAATTACTCACTTTCACTTTACCAACTTCGGCAAACTTTGCGCAAAGGATCAGATCTTTGATATACGTATATCCTTGAGAAATAGGTATCGTCTCTACAGCGATGAGATAACGGCGATAAAGTGACACGTCGCGGCAAAGTGTATTTTTCCGCTTTAATGCAATTGCAAACAAAAGATTGAAGTAACCCATTGAAGGAGGAGCCCATTCTGTTCGCTCTCCAACCTAGAGCTCGCTACACCAGGCGACGAAGCATCCCTGAAGAATGCATCGCTCCGTACCTCGAACGAGCGCTCGCGTTATCCCATAAGGTGAGCCGTGGGGAGAGGGGAGGTTAGGGGTTGCGCGAGAAACGTTGAGAGAGGGGATGTCTAAAGGGTGGCGAGGTGGCGTGGCGGACTATGATGGTGGAAGGGTGGTCAGGGGGCACAGGAGGCGCAGAGTGAGCGCAACACGATGCTATAAGGGCGGGTACGCGGCGGAGTCTCCGCAGTGAGCGTCGCGACGCCTCCGTGGAGAGTGTCGCACGGATCGCACGATCGGTGATCGCCGGTGCACGAGGTGTCCCGCTCTTGTCGCGAATTACGCCAACGGTGTGAAGTGCCGAAGGAAGTTGTTACGGCTTCTGTCGAGCCGCGAGTCACCCTGATAAAGGGTAAAAGAGCGGCGCGGCGCACCGGTGTTCCGCACCATAGAAGCTGCAGCTGCGTTTCGATCCGCCCGGAAAAGCTCTCTCTCTGTCTCTCTGGATGACCCAGGACGAACTCTGCGCTGGAGCGCAACCAGGTTGGTTTTTATGAGATTCTGGGAGGCGGAAAACGGGCAAAGAAACACGGAGCGTTTAGACGAGCGAGCAAATGAGCGAGCGACGTTTTCGTTCTGCAAAGACCACTACCGAGTCTGCCCTTTGGAAAATAATACATACACCTAGCCGGAAAGTCTTGCAGCGACAAGCTGAATAACTACCGGCATAAATACGTCAAGTGTAATTTATATTCCATTCAATTTAAACGTAGTTAGAAACGAAATAAGGTAAGCAAGATGGGACAGAGGCATGTTATATGGTCATAAAAAATGGTCGGTGTATTCATTCAAGAGACAGATATTTTCTAGTTTAAAAAATATATGAGATTTCTTTCTCTTGCTTAACGTCATTCGATGAACATGACTCTGTTTCATTTTGCTCTGTTTTATCTACTTTATCCACTTTATATTTTATACATGATTGCAACGTACATATATCAAGAGTTAAAACGGCTCCATATAATCGTGATATTTTTTCTGATAATTTAAACATTAAGTAATAAACGGACATCGACGAAGACATGAGCAGAATTAAGAGTCGCTATTACTCCATATAACATATTTCGTAAGTACTAATTAATGAAAAGCAAACGCGCTCAGGGTTTGCGCGAATAAAACATTTAATAATCCCGATAACACGTACGTAGCCGGAAGATATGACTGCCGATCTAAGCGTCGTCTCTAATGAATAGGGGGAGATTCACAATGTCCCTATTTATTCCGTGAATGTATGCCTTTGGGTGGGTAAATTCGATTCCCTCGCGATATTTACTCGAATACGAGTGACGTACATTCGAGTAAATCGAGCCGCGGACGATTAACGAAAGCCGGATATCCGAGAGCGTTCTCGACGAGCGGACGTATAGTAGATCCTTTTTGCTTTCGCTCTTGTTAGATGCACGTTATTCTGTATTTCTCTACACCGATTTCAATTACGATGCTACGCTAGGATCACTCGTTAAAGAAAAACGCAGAAAAAAAAATATTACTAATTAAATGCGCTCGATTATTCAACTTACATCAACGCGAATCTTTTTTTTTCTCTCTCTTTTATCTTTTTACGCGGCACATCTTGCATACCTTTTGTGAATTGCTTTACAAATTTTTCATGTGAAAGTCAGTACTTCAGTTAATTCATACGTCTATCATAGTCTCTATTTTATGCATGATCTCACGCTACATAATGAATATTTCGTAAATCTACAAATGAGATAAAGAAACAGAGATAGACAGAGAGAGAAAGAGAGAAATATAGAACAATCAATTGCAATAAGTCCAAAGAAGAGCATTATATTCTTCGGAAAAAATAGGTTGACGCCTGGATTAACTGATACTAATTAATTGATTGATGCACGTATTATTAATTGCAACTTTCCCAATTAATGAATCGAAAATGTCATTGTATACATCTCGGTATTCTGAGATAAAAATAGATTGACTGATCATTTTTTACGGAGTTTCCATTCGATCTATCATTCAGGCAACGGAGTTTATTACAGGCAGCTTAAAAATGTTAATCTCGATACGTTCTACAGCTACGTATAATTGTACACATTATTTATAGCTTTTATTAATTTATACAATTTATTGAAGTACTAATGTACACAATATTCATTATTAATAGCTGCCAGTGGTGGAATATTTTCTTTGGAAAATTTTCTTGGAGAAGTACGCACAAGCTCCATTTAAAAATTAATTACTTAGCGCCCGAGTTTACCTGCAGCACTAAACGGCAACGGTTAGTTCGCTTTAATGCGCTTCGTTTATAAACCTCGTCGAAAATAGTCCAAGATCGATCAGCGCTGCCACGACTCATCGGTTTTCCTTCTGCCGTTTCTTTCTCGTCTCGGGAAACCGTCCCCTCATTCCGGACGTCCGATAACAATGACTCGACGTTTGTTAAAAGCCACGCGCAGCAATCTCACGTGCAAGAAAAATGGTACTGCTCGTCTGAGAACGAAGTACATGTCCGCTACCGACACATGGAAAATTGAAACGATCGTCATCGACTGAATTATCGTCTCACGCTCGAATGTACTACATTGGTAATGAACGCGATGCGACCATTTCTGAAGAAAATAGTTTCGAGCGCTATTGCTGGTTTTAGATTTCAAAAAAGGTTAAAATGATATGTAAAAATTTAGGCGATTGAGATGACGCAAAAGTTAATTGAACGCGTTTTGATGTATAATTTCTCGAGTGATACTCACGCGAAATTGCAGTGAGTATTAATCTATTGTTTGAACAGTCTGATCTATATGTTTGAATAATCTGAGTTAATCTCTATTGAGGGAAACTGTATATGCAAATCGGAAGTTCGGTATCTTTACGTTAGCTCCTTTGCACTGTCCCTTGGGATTATAATGCAAACTACTTTGGTTATATCGAAGCGGTGAATGCCCTGAAACCATCCACGTCATGACGGGCCAGATTATGCAAAATTTCAATCGATTAATCTGTTCCCCCCAGTGTTCCGCGAACATTGTCGCTCCGTCATCCATGAATCGCCTAAGATAACAAATATAATTTATCATATTTCCATGATTAGTAACAGGCTGCTACGTTGTCGGAACTACATATTCAAAGGTACTTACCTTGTAAATTTTTGATAGTAAACGAACTATTATCAATATATACATGTATCGGTGTATGTGTGTGTGAATTAACAGCCTCTAGCGCACAATTCTCTGTTATCACAAAGTCGATAGGGTAGAAATGTGCGATCATGTTGATCGTGCGGCGCGTTTATATAACACACTCGCAACTTTTAACCTCATACCGCGAAAATAAAGGCCGATTTCACGCGTAGAAGCGCGTGTGGTGGATTGCATTTCCGTGAGCGGAATCATTACAAAATCGGCGTAGCACGAGCGCAAGTGGGAATAGTTATTTGCTGTTCGATTGCCGAATGATCGCTTGACCAGGCTTTTGACCCAATTCCCGACGGTCGTTACCGATTCAGGATTATCCGACGTACAGATAGTCTCGTTAATGGCGGCCCGTCAAGCGCGACACTGTCGGTTTACGAAACAAAAAGTGCTACCGTGCAAAACAGCGCGCAGACAGTTCCGGTAAAACATAAAATGGATATTGCGCCTTTTATTTTAATATTCATCTCAACTAGAAAGACATTAAACACAAGAGAACTTGTTTTTATGCGATCGAAGCTTTGGAAAGTTTATTCGATGTTTAGCAGAACGTTATGTTTAGTTGAACGTTTTTATTTCTAAAAAAATAACTGAACATAAAAGCATAGAAATATTGATAGATAAAAGTTAAAAACTTTAAGATATGTTGATATATCAATTATACATACTCAGTAAAAAATAAATATGAAAAAAATCAAACTATTTTAATTAAAACTTGAGATGGTTTGTTAAAAATGAGAAAATATATGAATATTTTTAATTAAAATGGCAGAAAAAATACATGAAGGTTTTATTTTTGCATTTAATACTGCGAAGTTTTCTCTAGTAACTGGGAAGGTTAAAATTTCTGTCGCTATATGTGGACTTTCTCCTGCCCTTAATATTCCATTATTTAGTTAGTATTCAGTTTCACGGAGAGAGAGCCAATTAGTCAAGTTAGACAGCTGGAGACATATTCTCAAAGTTCGAGAGCGAAGCAAAGGTTCATCACCTTGCCTCCAACAATTTATTCTTGGTTACCAACTTATTTTCATTCAGTTTGTCAATTTCTATGTATTAAAGTCACATCGTACTTTTATTTTAAGCAACCAAATTTAACTCTCCATGGAAAAACCTAAAAAAATAACCCACGAGTTCGACAGACTGGGTCTGTGAGACCACGCAACTTTAAAATCGAATATCTCCGCGAAAATCAATATTTTTTCAATTTTATTTTTTTGAATCGAAAGTTTGAACGATTCTGTGTCGATAAAAAAAACAAATTAAAGAAAGTTTTAATAGTTTCGAAAATATAAGCGTTTAAAATAAAATTAATTTTACTAAAGACACAGATACGCAATTTTTGAGTGAGTCTGGAAGACCCATGTCTGTCCGCAAAGAATTAAGGAGCGACGTTTTCGAATATCGCTCTTCCTCGCGACTTTTTGAACAAAAATTTCTAGGAAGAGAAAGTGGAACGGAGATATGAGATTGAAGAAGCGAGTGGGGTGTGAAAAAGCGATATGAACGGACGTGAGCTTACATATATATATATATCTATGTTATATATATACATATATATATATATATATATATATATATATATATATATATATATATATATATA